>QNGE01001741.1:19345-138748 GCA_008508345.1 Paragonimus westermani
ACTGACGAGCTCTAATGAGAGCGAAATTCGAGTCTAGTGCTTCTTTTCGAAAGAGGTTGGCTGGATAGTCTATTTGAATGCGAAGGCTGCGATCAAATGTGAGTGATGGTCAACGTGAAAATGAACCAAATCCCCGACTACCCATCAGTAATCTAAAATATCGCCTTGCAAGTTTGATGAGTTATGTGATCTCGACCTGTCTCCGAAGTCCTAATCAAGTTATCTACAGTGGTGGTCTTAAAGCTTTCAACAAGCTTGATACAATGCAAGGAAGTTTTTGACCTGCAGGTGGCTCGCTCCTCGGCCTTTCAAGTAAAAGCATAGGTTCCCTAAAATAGGCTCGCGTGGTGCCGCCATTGTGGCCTATTCAGAGAGCTGGTTCACCAGTCAACAGATCCCTTTTCCTAAGGGACTAACGGGAGACGTGCACAAAACAGGCAAAGCATACGTAGACCTCGTGTTTCTTGTGTGGAGAATGGGGACACGGAAATGACGGAATAAGAAAGATAAGCGAGCTGAACCGGTCTTCGTTATCCGTTGCTCATGCAGCCCCTATACGGTTGGCGGCACACGATTCGGATTTGTCTGTCACAGTGAACGAAACCGAAGAATACCCGCGTTTAACCAACACCGCAATTGACTTGTGCTACGCCACTTGCAGTTCCACCCACACACCACACATCCAGTGTAAACCCGAAAGACTGACATCGGTAGATGTGCGAGTGATGTCTTGTGTCCAGCCGGCCAATGCTGATTAGCCAGGTGATTAGCAACTACGGAGAAGGAAACCCCCAGCCCCCGGAAAGTAACCAGAGAGAGACTGCAATGACGAGACATAAACTAAGAGGAAATATTTGTTGAGTGTTACACAAGAAACGTTATTGTACAGGAGTGTATGTCAGTGCATCCCATAGAAGATGAGGATAAAAACAAAATCCATATTGAACCAAGAAATGTCAGACGGACCATTCATCACACAATGCACCAACAAAGCTGATGAAATNGAAATGTCAGACGGACCATTCATCACACAATGCACCAACAAAGCTGATGAAGTGAGTGAATAGAAGATTGCAGACACAAGTTTTTGAATAGGTCAGAGGATTAATTGCCAAACTATCAGGCTGTCGGCTGATGCAGTCATTAACAGAAGAGTTGGTGTACTTATATGACCTGCCTGACCTGATCCAAACGTACTCGTCGTCTCTTCGTCGGCGGTGTCCTATTAGTACGTTGGTGACCTACTAATCCCAATCGGCCAGCGTATTTGCGGCCGCACACTTCTCAGCGCCATATAGTCATATCACCACGATCTATGATACGGGTGGTTCTCTTGCGTACCGAGCGCTTTGGTTCTCTGCCTCGCAACAACTGCTCGCTGAACTCGCGAACGCCCGTCCGGATCATACTCTTCCAGGCTATCCGACTCAACGTCAAGTGTTCCGAACACCCAAAATCATTGGTATAACTTGGAAGACTTACCTGCAAAACATCTTGGCATTTTCGCTTTTGACCACCTGGAGTTCGCCTTTTTGATCTCACTTGTCCCTACACCAGTCGCTTCGGAATACAGTCATCGCTGACCTGGCGGGCGTGACTCGGCAAACGAATCCGATTCGGCTTCAGTATGGCTTCCTTTTCCTCCATGTCTACTAATCGCAGTACCTTAATGTTCGGAACCATGTTTGACCATCGAGTACCCGAGCCGCGCCTCGTATACTGCACACGGAAGCGTCTCATATAGCTCACGCTCCGCTAACACAATGTCCACATTTCGCCGCCGTACAGCAGTATAGTCGGCACCATCAAACGGTAGAAACAGCTTAGTAGCCATCTTCAGTCTACGGTTCTTCCAGACATGCTTTTCTAGACGTCCGAAAGCCTCATTATCCTTCGCCACACGCGTTCTCAACTAGCAGTGAACGGACAAATCTGTCGATAAATTGCTGCCCAAATAGCAAAAATTATCGCATCCATCGATATAGTCTATAACGATGCGGATTTGGGGTGGATGTACACAAGCAGCACCTCCATCAGGAGAAGGCTGCAAGAAAGAAAACTTCATACTTGTGTTGATGTTCAGTAAACTTGCGTGCTGCCGAGGCAAAAGCTGTCGCCAGACGTTGCAGTTTTCCACCACTGTGTGCCAACAACGCGCTATCATCTGCGAGCGGAAGCATGCGGGTCGCTGAGGCACACAACGGGGTTGGAGTGTCAAAACGTCGGATATTCTACAGGCGCTCATCCGTCCGGTACTCTACCCCAACACCATCCCCCCTATAGTCCTGATAGGCAACCGTTGCCATGGCAGGACAATATAATCTACTTGTTCTCTGGTAGACTGTATAAATGGACCGAAGTTCGCCTTAAGCTAATCATAGAACTCTTCGTGTTGCCGACGATCTACAAAGCTCTGCATCCGCTCGTCCTGTTTCTTTCACCAGTTGTCCATAATTCATCGAACACGCTCGGCCAGTCGACGACGGATAATCCGGACCGTAGCGTTCTTCGCTGCACTGGCGGGATCCATTGTGGATGTGGCAACCGCAACATTCTTCTCTTGAACTAAGCCGGAGATAACCAGACTGTCTTCATCAAACCAGTTCGGGCGTTTCTTGCGCTCCACACCAATCGTCTCGGTGACTGTCGCTGTTATTTGTTTTTTTTTCAGTTGTTGCCAAATATCCTCCGGGGGTAGTGGATACAACAGCGTTTTGCAGGCGAACGACTACTGCACGTTGAAAGGCAGTCTTCGTCTCGGAGTTCTCCAGGTGTTTGATATCCAACTGTCGCCGTTGTCGGTGCTTCTGATGGTTGGGAGCAGTGATGGTGTTGTTAGTAGCTCGAGTTGATGGTTTTGGCATTGATATGTTCGCTGAGCTTGGCAGTTAGGTTGCAAACGTTTCATCACCAGGCGAGATGAAAACATTAGTGCGTAAGTGTTTCAGCGTATAGTTCTGAGCTCAAAGCCGAACGCTGAAACACTTACGCGCTGATGATGATGCTTCGCCTGGTGATGAAACGCTTGCAACCTGAATGCCAAGCTTGGCAAACATATCAATGACAAAATGAACGGTGCTACATTCAGCACCGCACATTACCCGCGTGATGCACACTTCGCGAAGTTCGCGCCATCGCACAGTCACGCAAAGAAGCAAATGATGTTGACCGCTCCGTAAGAAAGTCTACCTCGTGAACTCACTCGTATCCAGCTGGAACCGGGTGTTATTGATAGCCATCTCGTGAGTGGCCAGCGGTTGTTGCGAACAGTCACTAGTTTTGTTAATTGAATCAATGCATTGCTGTCTGAGGACGCCCGACCAGGCCACGGGGTCGCGCCCAACTCGGGCGATCAGTTCATCCAGAACAAACAGTCAGTCACCCACGGGTATCGACCGGATTGTGGCGGACAGTTGATCATAGGAATGGTTTTCTTCATCATCGGGGTGACACAGTTGGACTATTAACATCAAAAAATATGGGACGCTTAGCTCGATCGGGTGGCAGGCGCACGGACAGCATTGGTGGGCTGGTGCCATGCGGTTCACTTATCATCCAAGCATTAGTGTGATCAGTAGCTGCGAGCCAGATACCATGCTCTCGAGCACCATCTGCCGGGTAATCTGTCCGCTAGAAGGTGTACCCAGCAACTGTAAAGGGACTGAGTTGGACAAACGCATCAATATGGAGTCAACCATTGATTCGTGTCCAAGACACGAACAGACTTGTACGTCAACGCTGGGACCAATCAGCATGGCACAGTGCTCCAACATCGGATTTTCATGTAACCAGCACCGCAGTAAAACAAGTTGTTCGAGTGCGTCACGCGTTGAAACAAACGAGCTGCAAGCGAAGTTGATCCGACCAATGAGAGAGCGAAAGCGTCAACACCAATCGTAATTCTTCATTTTACCGATGCGTCTAGTCTATAAAATAACCAATAAAAATTCAATAAACTGATATTTGCTTTGTGCCACGAAGACTGACTTTTGTTTTCGTTCCAGTAGGTAGCGATCTTTCAACAGCACCTACTTCTGGCAGTTTATCTTGATCTGCAAGCCGTCCTTCAGTCAACGCCGCTACGTTGATCCCGTATCGGCTTATTTCTATCAAGATCGGTGCGGTTCTCCGTTCCGGCCATCCTGTTGTGTTGCAACGATCCTATTGCGTGTACACGTTTCGTGTCCCAATGGAAAGCGTTTTGCATCCCCGGGCCTGTCTCTGTTTGGTCCTCGGGGTGCTGTGACCTGATCGAGCATTATCTACTCGGGAGTCGTGTTCGAGGCGAAGTATGAGGGTGGGTGTCCTGCAGCAGCATATTTTTGACCACCCACCCTATCATGTGCAGTAGATAGGGCTACCCGGTCTGGCCTACGTGACTGCCGATGCGGTGTGTTATTTGGTCTATTTAGCATGATCATTGTTTGTATGGGCTTTGGTTATTGCCAGGATGCCCAGACCTGAGCAGCAAGTTGATCAGGGCCCTCAACCAAAGTATTTGGCTCAAAAGCCTGTACCACAAAGCAGCAGGTGACGCACACACACACGAAAACGTAATGGCATCGACCACCTGGTGGAGAATCGACAGCTATATCCAGAGAGATTCAGCACATACTCACAAGAACACTAATAGTGCACAGAAGATCCTAGCGCACACACAAAATCAGACCAGGCAACAACGAACATCAAGCCGAACCAAACCACACAATACAAGCATCATCCACAACAATTACCATGAAACACATTCGAGCCACTGAACGAATCCGACAAGATGACGATAGTCTTGACGTTTTAACAAATTACTATCATGGGAGGATGTCAGCAAGCAAACGGGGAAAACAGTTCAGATGCTTTTGAAGCGTACAGAAAAACCCATGCAGCAAACGAACTAAAACAACTCCGCACAGTACGTCGGGACCTCCAACATTTACAAACTCTAAACAAAACCTGATCAAGTTCATAATCATCATCAACAACAGACACAATGGTGCAACCTCGGATGAACACACGCGGCAGCACACGGGCGATTTCCGAGAAATTCAGCACACTCACAGAGGAAAAGCAACATTGCACAGACGAACGTGACACATACTCACAAGACCAGACAAGGCAATAACAGATATCAAGCCGAATCAAAACGCAACACACGGTTATGAAGCTTAGAGAACGCATCTACTTTTTGCCTGGCTGCTCCTCTTTCGCCAATCTTACAAGGTTGAGCCCGCAAGGATTAAAGTCCCAGTCAGCACAACCCGTCGGACGAAAACAGCACATAAGCCCGACTACTGCGCCAAGGTGGTAGAAAATATTAAATGCATTCCTCATACGACCAAGAACGCAGACAAACATGCACACACAACAAATCCTGGAGGACCGCGAAGGAAGAGCAAGGTTTTCTCTCAAAACGATTATGCCATTAAAGTAGCTGTGAAAGTCGGTGTGGACAGGGTGATCGCCACAGAACTTCCTAGCTTGAGGTCTGTAAGTTTACTCTATTCGGATCGCACACTAGTGGCGATAGAATACGTGTTCTGCATTTCATACGAATGGCCGTCAGTCAAACATTGAACAAGGGTGCGTTTATTGTCGAACACTACGATGCTCTTATCCGTGGGTGCTACCGTAACAAGTACCTTAGGGATGTGTGGTGGAAACCTCGATTCACCGATTATCCAAATCCCGACACAACAGAAAATCTGACGAACGACCAATCGAAATATCGCGTTAAAGATACAACATCAGGATTGGACGAACGGTCTCTGTGTTGTGCCTTCGGTATTCGCCAATTCACCTGTTCCGTATTCCACCAATTGACATACACTTTATGATGTTACATGTGCTAATTAGATCAGCCAGTCACAAGCTGTGATTTCTCTAATACTGTTGTACATCATTAAATTTGGCATCTCAATTCATGAAAAAGAATTGCTTACTGCTACCAGCGCCGGGTCTTCTCCTTATTACTTATGTGATAGGCTTCAATTCAAGTACGATTCCCAGGGCTGTTCGAAGTCCCTAATTCCGACTATCACCGAAGGCTTGCCAAATATGCGGGTACTTGGACAGAAACAGAAATATTCCAACAGTTAATGTTACTGTGCTAACTTTGCATTTCGGAGCAATTCCCAATAGAGCTCGTTTAGCAATGACAATTAGCAGGTTAGTGCAGGGGTTAACGAACGTTTGCAGAATCTCGTGGACAAGTGTCATGTCTCTAAGAAGACTCTGGTGATCCGGACTGAACAAGTTCAGTTTCTTGAACTCCACAGTATAAGATTGCGATATCACCCCCAACATTCCTTTGATACCCCTTCTTCGAACGTTCTCGATATGCTCGATTTCCTAACTGAGAAAAGGGGAGCAAGCTTGCACGTTCAGTTCTAGGCGTGATGTTGATGAGCTGAGGAACTAAGCAGGGTGCATGTGGCCTAGACTGCGTTCCACTAAGCGCATATCATTATCAGCACTGCACGCTAGTAATGCGGTGTTTGTAGAAACGCACAAGTCTTCTTGAATTAGAGTGCCTAGATCACTCATCCGAAAGACCGATTGAGGCACGACTCTTGTCATGTGTTACGTCCGTTTGATACTTTGGCAAACACAATGGACTGTGCATTTGCCCGTATTGGAGAACAGGTGATTTTCTGACTCCTGGAGGAATCGTTTATTCAGGTCAACCCGCAGTATGTCTCAAACATTTGCGGTCTGCTCTGGCATGCGGATCTTCGTATCGGCCGCAAAAACAAGATATTTGTACTGAGTGCTGACGGTGACAACTGATGAATATCATGAAATATCATGAATATCATAGAATGGGGCCCTGGTGTACTCCCCTGGCATCCGGTCATGTAGATGAGTTCACCCCTTGAACCATTACACCAAGTTTCTTCTGAGAGATATTTTTTAGCTGGGCCAGCAGTTGGTCTCCATCTTAATTAGTAACATTTTTTGATATACCGTGTGAAATGTTCTCACGAAGTCTAGATAGACTATACCCGTGCGGCCGGTTTACGCGTAATTTACCTCCAACAGATTGGTTGTGCACAAATGTCCTTGGCCGGACCCGTGCTGTTGAGACGTGGAGAGACTGCATTCCGTTATTTAATGTCGAACTTGTTCGTCAATCAAGCCTTCCAGGACATGTAATATTTTCAGCAGTGGAGTAATGGGACAGCAGTTTGTAGCATCGTCGCGTATATCACCAGGAGCACTCTATGGCGATGCTTCTATCCAGTCGGGGTTTTGCTCCGGTTTAGTGAGTAACGAAATAATGTGCGAACTGTAGTCGCCAAGGGGTCCACGCACTTCTCCAGGACATTAGGTGGTACGTTGTTTTGTTCAGGTGACTTACGTCTATAGACCTTTATGCCTTCTGAGGACAGGCCCTTGAAATATCTTGATGTACATAACAGCACCGACTCAACTAAATGTAGCATGAGTTACGATTTCGTACACAACTCTCAGCTGAGATGCATCGGTTTCCGCCGACTGACTGTCTGTTTTGAAAGTTTTCTTAGGAGCCTCAGTGACGGGTACACCTGATTTAGATTTTGATAACCTGCAATGGTAAGAACTGGACGCCCTCGCGCTCTGTTCGGAACTTTTCGCAAGATTGCCTGGGTGGACAACGCGGTTGCGTCTAAATTCCGCACTGTATCTGTTGCGCAGCTTTATGTATCATGGGCGAGCTCCTGCAGTACCTTCTTACTAAAATGCATCCTGCGTTTGGGAACCACAAGCTTGCGAGTGTCGCATCACAGTCAGTGCCTTATCTCCTTTGGCGGAGCAAGCATTGTCACATGCTCTCCGATGACCCGGTGAAGGTCAACCTTGAAGGCTGACTAGTGGTAACCAGCCGCTGCCAGTGGCCTAGGTATCTCACCTACCTTATCTAGGGCCTCTTTTGAGGCCGGTGTAGTTGCACGGTGAAATACACACTGCCTCATGACAGCATTTTTTGTCATGTAGTATCGCGGGTAAAATAAGCCAATATACTGAAGTGGGCGCCTAACCCCAACGGCGCGATGTGATTTATGTTGTACACTATCATGCGCTCGTTTGATGGTATAAAACTTGGTGGGAACAATTTAGTGGACGGACGCCGTTTCGTCGGGGTTTTTATGTATTTCGCTGACACAAGTCCGAGGTGAAACTGAGAAATCTGGCAATTAGCTTGGTCAGATACAAACATGCGTTAGAAATCTATGTGAGGAATGTTGCGATGTTTCCTAATGGGAATATCTGAGTAATTTTTCGTCCCGACCAACCTCACGGCGCAGCTTGTTCCACTGCCGGTTCCTAGGGAACACCAGAAAGAATCCGGTAGATCTGTGGGAAGGAAATTGTCATTACAGAGGTGGTGAGATGCTCTGGTGGGTATATCTTTCTCCCCCACCGTGATCCTTTTCTCGACTGCGGCGGAGAACGCTCAGTCTATGAAAAGAAACCTAGATACTCCTTGTGTCTGGTGGCAAGCGTGACTCATTGGTGGCAACCAACTGAGAATAATGGTCAACACACGAGCTGCGCAACTCTAGTCATTTGTTTGGCAGTGTGTAATGGTCTATAGACACCTCTAAGAGTTTGCTGTCAGGGGGGCCGTTATTGGGTGGTCGGTTGGGGCTGGTCGTAAAAATGGTGTCAGAAATGATCTTAGGAATGTTTTGGCTGGGGGTTTTCGTGACGCCGGCTGTAGACCGTTTTTGTCAACTGGCGAAACTGCCGTCGATTCCGGTGGCCATCTTGATGACCTCCCCATCGGGTTTGTTTATGGGATTTAATTCCTTGACGGTCTATCCATCCTTGCGCGGGCGGTCTATTCGGAGCAGTGTCGGTCTGAAAGTCTGTACGGCAAGAACTGCAACAGTCCAGTCTATCTTAAGCCACCTTCCCTGACACTGGAGTAAATCCCATTGATCTAGGTACCCTGAACATAGAAGGATGCACCGGTCTAGGTGGACGGAATATATTAATCGTTATTTCCACTGCCCAAATCCCATTGGGCAGCGTTTTGTTTTGTGCCAGAATCTTCTGGTACCACAGGTATAACTGCTCATCGTCATCTGAAGTGGTCCTGTAAATGACGAGTCCACGCCTATGGTGCTCCCGCCTGGAAAAGTCAGCTCTAGTTTATATATCTTTTAGCTATTACACCCTGGTTACGGTAGCCACAAACAAGACCTTCTCCATATGCTCTAAGAGGTAGGCTGTAACCTTCGTGATTCGTATCCCTTCAGTCTGCCGAGTGCTGAGTCTGCAAGAGAGTCTTCTGAATTTTGAGAAAAGGACTATCTCTAGTTTTAGAGTGTTGGTAAAAGTACTTCAATTCCTTGTCATCTGTCCCTCTGTCAGTGAGCTCTAGAGCATCGGCTTCATGTAGATTGAAGGTTATGCAAGAATATCACATGTTCCATTGGTCATCATAGCTCACATAGTCATTTTCACGTTATCCCGTTTACCGCACGATTGCACTCTCCATTCTTGGTTTCACTGATATATCTCGCGCGACAAAACATCCCACCCCGCCCGGACACTTAAAATTCCGCAATGGTTGGGCATAGCGCGAGCTCCTCGAAATTCTTAGGAAGTTCAGTGGAGAACGACGTCCGGTCGAGAGGTCCATGCGTTCCCCGCGAACGTATATGCGTCCCCACCTCGCCCACATCATGGAAAAAGTTTTCTGCACATTTTGTCGGGACTATCTACATAGAATAATTGTCGAATTCTTCGCCAATACACCCTCTCTACCCTCCAACCACCGTTATCTTGGCGAGATCTTGAGCGTCAGATCAGCGATTACCTTGTGGATTTCCAATTGATGTAACAAATCAATTATTTCATCGAATTGTGCAGACCCAAAGCAATATCTTCTCAGAACTATGAAGCTCGAAGTTTCCTGCCTAAACTTGAATTTTCTTTCCATGTAATGTCTGCTTCTGTCTGTTTTAATGCTCTAATCACATAGCTGACTAGTTGTACAGTTCTCAAATTTGGTGTTCAAATATCTATGCGCTCAAAAATCATTTCGTTGATCACGCTTTTCTGAGCATGTTTCTCACAAATGCCGCGAGAAAAATACCATTATTATTAATATATTCAAGTTTACCATCACTCATATTGGATCGCAGCCTTCGCATTCAGATAGACTTTCCAGCCAACCTCTTTCGAAAAGAAGCACTAGACTCGAATTTCGCTCTCATTAGAGCTCGTCAGAAGTGCGTGTCCTTGCCACGGCCGGGATTCGAAATGGCCTGATTTGAAATTACAGCCATGGCACCTTCCTGTTCTTTGCAAGAAGAGGGCTCCAGGTCTGAACTAAACACTCCTGCTGCGGCCCAACGCAGTAATACCTTCAGCCTTCTAGCTTTTGTCGCTCCAACCACCTGCTTTGATGTCCCCTCTGTTTTTCTAGTAGCCAGCAAAACTGGATGTCGGTTCTGAAATGAGGCCTGATGTGAACTACTGATGTGACTACTTCCACCATTCGTCCGGTGCGATCCCGAAAAAAACAAATGTGCTGATAGAAATAAGTGAACACGAAATGGCTATCAGTTTATGCAAAGGAATTTTAAGAGTAACCCCTCAATCAGGGTCTTAATGGACACATAGTCAACGTGGAAGGCTTGGAGATTCTGGCTAGGCAAACATCTAGCAAGCGGGAAAATCTACTGAGCGGGGCATTGAGCAACTAGTTCAGTGAATAAACACATGAAATTGGACAGAATCCATGAGCCGAAATTGACCGATGGCCCGAGATCAAAGCACGGTTAGGTGTGACTACCGGCAAAAAGGAGTGGATCAACACATGCAAGCCACATAGAGGATGAGTGCTAAGCTGTGGTTAATCAGTTAGTAGAAGATCAAGAACATGGATGTGGCAGACCCATTAGGAGAAAAAGAATAGACCAATCCTGTCTAAGCTCACATTTCAACATTAACAAATAGTGAGCCGTAGGACGTCAGATCAAAAGTTCAAAAGTAACACACGGCCATCTTCGTTTTGTGTGGTCCTACCGTGATTTGGAAACATTTTCCGAAGTCCCCGCCTCACTGCTCAGTACACGTGCTAAACTGATATTGGCATGTCGATCAGTTAACTTCGGGTAGATGCCGGTGACTTTTGTGTATTAACTTTTCTAGGTACCCAAGGCTGAAGACATTATCAACATAAGGTTTCTTACCACAAACTCGTTGGACCTTACACACCTAGGGATCTGCATTACACCAAGCTCTTGTAAATGTTTTAACCGGCTGTCACTCTCGACGGTCTTCTGTATTAATTGGATTGTACCACCCCACCCCTTTCCTGACAGCTCTCTTAATTTTATCTTTACCGATAGCAGTTATGGAGCAACAAACTTAGGGGTATCGCATGAGCCAGAAAGTGAAGAAGAATGAGCGTCCTTACAGCTAATTTATTGGACAGTTTGGAGATTATGACAAAGTAGTCTGCAGCAATGTCTCACCTGTTACCCAACGTATGTCTGGGAGGTGATCTGTTGTTACTTGTATCTCTCACAATCGCAAAGCGCTCAGAAAAAGCGGCATTATCAAAAATATCGTATTTACTAGAGAGCCGTCTGTCCAGGCGACGTCTTCCCTGGCAACCAAAGTTTACCGGAACACATGGTTGCCAGCGCCACCCAACAGACCACAAATCACCAAATTGGGCGAAGTGTGAGTCCCGGTTTCACATTTAACCTTAGTCTACTTATACGTCTACAATATTATGCTTTAACTTCACGATTCAACGTGACTGGTCTGTTTGCATTATCCATTCCTGCTCGCAACTCATTGCTAACCAAACATTTATCTGAATTCCATAAAACGTATATCGGCTGCTATTGAATCGTTCGCTAACGATTCAAGCCCACACCGAGTTACGCGTAATTTGTTGATCCAGTAAATGCCTCTCAATATATTCAACGACAGAGCTAATCTGTCCTCGAAACGATAACGAGAAGGCGCTCGTAATAACTGGATTTGATACGGTACTAAATGAATCAATGTACAAGAAAATCGTCTCTCACCTCGAATGTGAAAAGCCTCAGAAATCAAAGAAATAAAGTGCCCGCACAACAAATTGACAACCAGGCACCGATCAACAATGGTGGACGATAAAACGGGTTGAGCTCACTCGAACAAATGGTCATTGGTTTGGTCAGAGCAAAACGACTGTTCGTGCATCGAGAAATGACGGGAATCATAAGTGGCTCGAAAACAATACGGAAGAAAAATGTCTAATTTCGGTACTTGGTAGTTTGCAGGGCTCGGACTAAACAGGGGTAAGGGAAACGGTCAAAGTAGGTTGTGTAAGAACAAGGATGAGTAATGTATCTCATTTGAGGAAGAGAGTAAAGCGTAGGGCCACCTTTCAACATCAATCAAACCTCGGCAATCTCAAAATAGCGCAACAAACCTTGACAAAATCGACAGCCGCAAACACCCGAATTGCACCCGATTTCATTGCTTATATTCCGTTTTCCACTGCAGTCTACTGTATATGTTTATCTGAATAACAGTAACGCGGTACCCATGTTACTGCCAAGACTAACTGAACGATTCATCCCTTTTCCGCTGCACTGTCGTATGCGTTTGAAATTCTGATCGTAAGTTACTGTATATCCAAATTGTTTATTATCGTATTCGCGGTGTTGTATACGCGTTAATCCCGCCTGTGTGCCCCATATTCGTGCCAAGGCTCGAGGGGTATGCTGATTGGTCGCAGCTTTAACGACCAGCGGCCAACTCGTCCATGCATTTTAAGATGACCCGAATGCTTCTGAATGCGACAATACACTATGTGCTTCTACTGAATCACTTGTTCTCACTACCGTTTTTATTGTCCGTAAGACATGTAGCGCATGGGGCTCGAATACAGGTACAACACAGAGCCACGTTCGATACTAGCGTTTATATATAATTCATTCATACTCTTCCACCCTATGCCCATTTAAGGGTATATACGTGTGTTATGTAACATACAAGCCGGCCGTTTAAACTCTGAATGCCTGTTACACTCGCGGACCAACTTTGTGGCGACGTAGGGGCACCGGGGAAAGAGCGCTTTTTCGAAGTAGGGATTCCATCAACAGCTCTGTAAGATGAAACAACAAAAACGAGCATGAGCCAAAGGCCCACTAAGACATGCACACGACTCACACAAACGAAAGCTGAAACGGCATACAACCCAAATCCAATTTGTTTGCGCTTGCTGGTTTCGACTGCGCGTTACGGCGTCCAGCCCGGATCGTGTACAAGCTAGGCTATTAGACTGAATAATCTTATTTGTTCATTTAAAACAAGGTGTATAGAAATAACGACAGACTTTTCCTTGGTGGTAGGCAAGGTGTCGACGATAACGAAAACATTGACCGGCAAACTGGCCGAAACCGAATTACAGGCAAAGGAGTTAGAGAGGTTGATTTTGAAAACCCTTTTACAGTATTAAGCTGACGAGGGTCTAAGAACGTATAAGCTAGATGGCTGTTCTTAACCAATTTATTCAGAAAAGCAGAGTAGAAAATGCCGACCCCTGTTTGTCAGATGGTACTGCTTGTAACTCACTCAACGTCCCTGTAGAAAACCTATGGACATCGGAACGGTGACACAGTGATGCTGGAATGCGACAGGGCGATTCGCTCGGTCGAATCCCATCTTAATCATGTGTAAAGAATGTCGGCAAGCCCTCGGGTGGCCGAAGTATTTCGCAGCAGTTCAATCGTTCTTACATCGTGGATGAAAGTGCAGTGTGATATTCTCCCTTCACAACCGTGAGATGCTATTTATCGACTTTCGAACGCATGCTACTGCGATTGGCGAAACAGCTTAACATCAGTGAGTCAAGCGTGTTATAACACTGAGAAGCTAAGATGGCAGTCAACGGGCTCAAATGTGTAAAAACAATTGAGAGAAAAAGGCTTTATAATTAAATGGAAGGACTGAGGAAGAAGGCGTGGTCAATTTGAAAGACCACCACTTACAAATAGGGGCAGCACCCAGAGGGTGAGCCCGAACCACGCTATAGAATTAACTTTTAAACGCAGCGCGTTAGGCGTAATGAAGCGTCATGAATTTGGTAATACACGGCGATGAAATATTTTGTAGTCACCTCAAGCTGTCTGCCAACTCATCAGAAACAATCAGGTAGTGTTAGATGATGCGCGATAAACCCTGTTTACTGCGATAATGGCAAGCAACTCGGAATCAACTAGTACACCCGCAAACAAGAATGCAGGTCACTCTAAAAAAGGGCGCACGAAAGGGTGTACATAGGTCGAACTGTGATAAAAAGCGCCCAGTTTTGTTGGTTCCCTGGATGTGTTTTGTACAATGAAAACCATGCCGTGAAGTGTATGTTTTGTCTAAATGAATATTCAATAGCTTGAGTTGAATCGGTTCCGTGTTGCCCTGTTATCCGTGTTTGAAATGATCATATCAGTCGACTATCTGGTAAATCGGTTTGGTAGTGTCGAAAACAATAGTTGTATGTGGTTATTTACTTAAACTTCACGCATGGTGTATCCAGCCTTGAGGCTGCCGAGACTTTTTGCCGCTTGCTTATAGGACAAGAGTTGCTCTTTCCCATTCTATGGCTTTGCCAACTTCTTTTCCATCGCCAAAGTTGTTCATATTCAACATTTTTGAGGGCGCTTTTCCTCCCTTACTTATGAAAAAGTAGTTCGAACCGTTTAATAATACGCGACTACACCCGCGAAGATGTGCAAAGATTTGTTTACTCATACGTATACATTGAAGTCAATACCTTTGCGTGCACATAAGTACAAGCACATAAACGTGGTAATTCTTTGTGTGAATGTATAATAGCATATATATTTGAGGGTGAAATTTTGTTCACTTCCGCATATATGAGTATTCGGTAGAGTTGAATAAACAGGTGAATATGTTTCAGCCTATATTCTTATTTGTAGATGTTTGCAGACCTGAGCGTTTATATATATATTTATATAGACATGATCGTGTTCATATCTACCCAGGTGCATACACACGTACTGAAGCAACTTTGTATTTATGTATGTATATATGGTTATATGTAAACATATGACTAAATATTGCGAAGGGGTTGCAGCGGGCGAACTCATCAGCATGAAGCCATTGTTCTGAGGAAGGCTACGGTCATTCACAGCTGAGAACCCAAGCAGACTAGCTTGCCAAAGCAGTGACCTATTCGAGTGGCACTCTGGCGTAACATCGGACTCTGTTGTAACGAGGCCGCTAAAGTGGGTCATGCCTTTGAACAAACAAGCCACTAGCTGAGCCAAGCCGACCGACAAGAAAATCAAAGCCTCGGCACCAATCACACACCTTTGTTTTTGTGGTGCATCCTGCCAACAAAAAATACCCGTGCTCGTTTAATAAAGTCACTGCATGCTTTGTGCTACAGGTCTTGTTTTTGTAACCATTCCTTAGGACGGCAAGATCCTAACAAGTATTTACATATATATAATTTCAGGCGCGTATGTTAACCTAAGCATACGCACATGTAGTTATGCACAGTCAAGCGTATGCATGTATGCATATGCATATTCACCTAAGTGTGTATTCATGTCTATACTCTTGTCATTTATGTGTGTATTCTGGTTGATGTACGCACATGTATATATACATGTATGCCTTCATCTTTGGGCATATTTACGTACATATGTACATCCTGGTCTTTTCGGCCACCTTGAGGCGGTAATCACGCTTGTGTGTTGTGTTGATTCGGAGGGATACTCTGACCAGCATTCTGACCCTTGCAGGTTCCAACATGTCGGATAAGTCAAAGGGAAACAGTCAGATAAAATGCGAATGCTATCGTTGCAGACGGTGCGAATGTGTTGTGTTTTGGTATTACCCGACGATTTTTCCAACTTGGTCTGGTTTTATATGTTTGTGACCTGGTTGCTCTCAAAATAGGGGTAATGGTTTTCGAGTGTGTTGACTTTATAAGTGCGTGATGGTTGAGATTTCGCGTAGCTCTTGCAACTAGTTTGTTGTTGGTCGTCTAGGTTGTTGCGCCTGTGTATGTGCATCGGCCAAGAACGTGATAGGTTGGCAATTGTCTGTCCCTCTTTTCAGTGACTTGGGTGCCTGTAGTTTTCTTTTCTTCAGCTTTATTCGTGTATTGCAGGATGGATAGTTCGTGTGTTCCTTCCAGCTACGACCTGAATTTTGCTTCTCGTCCCTGTGCTCTTCAGAATGCACTGAGATGTCCCCTGTAATGTAACGCTTCTTGTGCTAAATTTTACACATCTTTATTCTAAGTTAAGATCTTGTCGTTGCAGTCTCTCTCTGTTTCTTTATTCTCTGCAAGATGGGACTTCCTTCTAGTGCTAAGCAACTCGCTAACCAACAATTGCCGGCTAGACATAAGGACCTCAATCACACACCTACGGGTTTTATTCCTTCGGGTTCACACTGGATACGTTGTGCGTGGGTGGAACCACAAGTGGCGTAGCGCAAGCCAATTGTGGTGATGGTTCAGAACAGGTGTTCTTTGGCTTCGGTCACTGTGACGGACTAATCCGAATCGGATGCTGTTAACCGTACTTGTATCACACACTGACTTGCGGTACAGGCTTTTAAGTCAGTGACTTACTCGCACTGCTGCCTGGGTCTCGGCCTCTTGACGGTATTCAAAGGCCACATAAACTAGAATAACACAGAAGAAATCAAATGACCCAATTCATCGCCCGCCGCGTAGAATAACTTGGGTTTCCTTGACTGCTGCGTACAGCACAGTTGACAGGTGAATATGTTACCGTCAAACCCTTCCATTCACTCTGCTCTGATGACTCTGGAGAAGACAGTCTTTACTTGAACCTTGAAAGCAGGAAGACCAGTCTGAGACAAGCTGGGGGTACAGGGGATCCTCTCCGCCGGGACATGGAATGTGTGCATGCCACCGGATGGTTGCGGCACTACAAGACGGCGGGCCGCCGATTCACAGTGAGTGCCATGAAACCGAGTCGTCATGGCATCAGTGTCGCAGCTCTGAGTGAGACAGGGCTTGTGAACCAAGGCAAGCTCCGCAAAGCTGGTTCTAGTTACACCTTCTATTAGGTGGGTTACACCGGCAAACGGTGTTGGGTAGCATATAGTCTGTTTTTTGTCTTTGATCACATTAGTGACTTGATGATAGGCGAACCGCACAGCATCAGCCCTCAAATATTGCGGATACGCCAGTGACTTGGTCGAAGTGAGTATACCACGTTTGTTAGTGTTTGTGTTCTATTTGTTACGCCGCTTTTACTTGGAACCAGTTTTATGGTTGGCCGTCCTCCACAACCCGCTCGACACTGGTGAGTTACCGACCGTCTGTTCTGGTTGAATTAAACGCTAGAGTTGAGCGGAACTATGTGGCTTGGCCAGTAGTCCCTGGAACTTGAGGCATTGGATCAGGCAACCAAGAAGGTGTTCATCAACTTCACTTGTGTTCTGCTCACGAGCTGGGTATTGCAAACTCACGATCCAAGCTGAATGCAAGCGGCATCCATATGTAGACTCAGCTGCGAAGTGGTCAATATAATTTGCCGGATTGGGCGGTTGTGTGGCAGTGCAACATTCGTGAAGTGCGTATCACGCGAGTGATATGCGGCGCTACATACCGCGCAAATCATGTGTTGATCAAGATCAGACTGTTTATCGATGTGTGCGAGAATGTTCGTTGCATATACTACAGACAACGACAGGAGCTAGATGCCGAACGATTATAGAGCTGCTAGCAGAGGATTGCTTTTCAGCGTGTGATTATCGCTTTTCTCCTAGACACTCATGTATCCATAACCCCTGAGGATATGTGGCTACACTCCATGGGAGAGATCACCGCAGCACTCACAGAGGTCATCGGTGTCGGACGCCATGAACGTCCTAACTACTTCGACGACAACTACGCGGCTTGGTACAAGAGGGATCCGGACAATCAGGAGATAAGAACAACATCTCAGAGTACTCGCCCTAATCTGGTCGAACGTATTCGTGGAATCAAAGTCGACTGTTAGAATTAGCAAGTTGAGCGGACGCTGGATCACGCTAATCGCCGGCAACACAAGAGGTCTTACAGTTCGCTCAAGGCGATTTTTGGTTCATTCGTCCAGTCCACCAAACCGCTCATTGGCGTGGATAACGGTCGTTTGTGCATCCATGAAAGTGTGGGGGTAGACACTTTGGTATCCCAGTGAACTGTCCTGTAGTCAATGACTGCGTAACATGGACAGCCTGCTACACCAGGCCACGAGATCCCCGGCTTTGCCAGAGGTGCGAAGAGCGATCGGGCCATTGCGGATTGGAAGGGCAGCATCAGGGTAGACAAGTTAGTTGGGAAATGACCGTACTCTGTAGCAGCTGTTGCACGGACAACTGAAATCGGGTGAACAAAACTATTTTGGTCAAAATCGAAGATATCAGAACGTTATCCGGGTAAGTCTTGTACATTGTAACACTAAGCGTCTGCGGCATTCTACTTTTCCTTTCCTTCAGCTTTGCGAGTGTACTCACTGGTGAATGTTTGTCCTGTTTTCTTCCGGTCCACCCCTGAATTTTACTTCTACTCCGCCTCCTTTTTAGAGTGCATCAGCATGAGCGTGTATGCTAGACCATTTCCAGCATTACTTTCCCGGTGTTCTTCTTCCAAGTTTAGATCACACCACTGCAATCTTTCCCTGCTCATTCCCCAAGAGACAAGGGTCTCAATTTCGTGCTAGTCCATCAACTGGTTAACTAATATTAGCCGACTGTATACAGAGGCCTCACTCAAACTCCTCCTGGCCTCACTCCTTTAGGTTCACGCCGGATACGTCGTAGGTGAGCAAAACCACGGACGGTTCAGCGCACGTCATTTGAGGTGATGGTTAAGCAAAGGCGACCTTTGGCCTCAGTCACTGTGAGAGACTAATCTGAACCGAATGTCGGCAACCGTGTGCATGTATATACATGTTCACGTAAGGACGTATTCGCCTATATGTTCATGTCTATGTAATCGCACTTGTGTATATATTTCAGGTCACCGACGAGAATGACAATCTGGAATAACCATGGAGGCATTAAACTAAATCCGGTGAGCCACACTTAACGGAAGGAAGCTGCCTTTGAAAATGATTGCACTTTTGTAGTTAGCCCTCGTGCCCCCGAAGGTGCCGTTAAAAGTTGAACTAGAGAGCCTGGCTAAAAGTTCGACAGCTGGGAAACGGTGAGCGCTGTTGTAGCATCATATTGTGAGTGGTCTTTCGCATGACCACGTGCGATTTCTGTTCATCCTAAAATCGACCCACTGTCCTACTGGTTAGTCGTATTGACTAATCCATGCTGTCACATTTCTCGCGAATATAACCGGGTTGTGACTATTTGAAATTACCGAACGGTCTGTGATTCTGATCACGACATTGGATGCGCTCCACCCAGGGCACCTTGTCCTAATCCGAACCTACTGTGCTGGAACATAAGCGTTTGCTGTCAAGCTGTTCAAAACCGGCTGCATGTGCGTTATGATAACTTCTTCCGGGTTGGAAACAAAGGATTCAGACAATTCCGTACCCTTGGTTAATTTCATCTCTGGCCATCGTTCAGAGAAAGATATACAGCCGATTGTCTGCAGGATCTCTCTATCTAAGGGCTTAGGTCGCAACCAAAGTTTGATGTGAATTGGCGAAAACTTGTTTATCCCAAGCAGACTAGCAACTTGCCTGCGGTTTTGACTTCATTCTAACGATCTACTACGACAGTTACTTATTATGGCAGTTAGCTCCCGCATTTTTCGTGTCGTCCAGACGGAGGTAAGCAATAAGAACAGGTACACAAACAACAGGTCAGTCAGGTTTATAAGATGGGATATCAGCTACAAAATTGTTATAGCGACCGCCGACACCCCTCAGCCGAAGTTGATAGCCATCTATCTGTCACAGCGACAACATGATAGTAAAATACCGTCCGACAAGATGCAATACAACGGTCTTGATTATAACCTTGTTTAACATCAACATAAAATTCGAGTTACTCACCACAGTTTACTTTCCATGTGCCTTTTGCATGAGCTATTTCCAAAGGCATTGTGTTAT
This sequence comes from Paragonimus westermani, assembly GCA_008508345.1. Taxonomy (NCBI): domain Eukaryota; kingdom Metazoa; phylum Platyhelminthes; class Trematoda; order Plagiorchiida; family Troglotrematidae; genus Paragonimus; species Paragonimus westermani. Next base: position 39,400 of record QNGE01001741.1, read on the forward strand.
GATGATATTTAGAAAAGACGCCTCTGGCATCTTGTGGCAGTGGTATCAAAAATATTGTAAGATATTCTAGACCTACGAGTGGTCCAATCCACTGCATATGCTCTTGCAGCCATTGAACGGACGTTCAGTAAACACGACTAGAATGCTGGATGGTATCTTGAGAAAACAACATCCGGTCAACCTTCAACATGCAACACTTTCAGCATGCTGGTTCTCGCCTTCTGCACGACTGGCGGTGCGGTTGCCAACAGGCACAGTTGTCCTAAGTAAAGTTGATTTTCCACCACTTTTGTAAACAAAGTATGTTTGGGTAAGACTAGTATGCTTGTGTACTGATAAAGGCGGTAAACTAATAAGCCGTTCTACGTCTCCAACTAAGACAATATGATATACCAGCCGGTGAATATCTCTTGCTCACTCGAACCAGCTAACTGACCGAAACCACTGGACACTTTGTTCATTGGATTGAAATGGAAAACAGTAGTACAGTCTAAATGGGTGGATTGTCTGTCATTGTGCTGCCCGATGAGCATAAACGAGAAGGCAACCAACACACATCCAAGCTAACACTTCAATACATGTCCGAAAACCATTCTTCAAATGACAGTCGTTTTTTCAGGCATGAGTAAACAAGAGGGCATAACACCTGCTCAAATTCCATCCATTAGCGGAGCATACTGTAGGATGAGGACGCCGTAACTATCCTGATTTGATGCATCACTCAGAATGACACCGCCATATGTAAAACAAGGTTTGAACACACTTTTGGAAAAGAACATAACTAACCTTGACAAGTTTTTTCACAAAGAATAACGGTAGTGTTGTCCGATCTTGAGTGGATCTCGCAGCCCAGCAACTTTGTCGAAATTGTCTGACTTATCGTTCCTCGTGTCTAGTTTGCTCAAATAATGACCGCACATTAGAACCCTAAACTACCTGTTGACGCAAAATCAGCGCACGTAGCTTTCTATGTTGGGTCATTAAGCTGGTGACAGCACCATAAATATAGAAACAGCCACCAAAGTGAGCCATAAAAACGGTCACCACGTAAAGCAGGAGACGATAGAAGTTGGTAATATTCCTGAAACCTCTTTTCAAAGCTGTCGCCGTTCAGCTGACTGAAGCTGTGAATAACGTCTAGGTATACCGTGCTCATTCACGTTATTGACCACGGTTGGCTTTTACCGTGGACATGAGGAAAAAACATGCAGCAAGTGATGATAAATTTCCATTAGAAGCGCTTGAGGATACATGTTAAATACCTTCAGTTCTGCCGAACATCACGCTGATAATAATATCTTTCTGAACCGCGATAGATAATTAACGTTTTGAACTTCAAGCAATAACTGGCTGGAGAACACACCTTCTAATAACCGGCAAGCAGCTTTGGTCGATCTGATTCCGTGTAGTGTTTAGCATTCTCAATGACATAGTAGGATAAATACCATTTTTAACGTTGTTCCGTGTGCCCCATAGTTGGAAACAGCCATATCTTAATGTCATCTGCAACCATTCCTAGGAACTAGATATCTAATTGGAATCTTGCAAAAGAGGGAACGAGGTGTAAATTTCGTGTAGACAAGGGAGCTGGAATCGTTGTCATACATTTTCCGCGATCAAATACGTCAATACAGTAGTTGAAGTACAACGCCAACGCCGCATGTTTTCATTTCGACGATACATGTTCAAAACGCCACAGAATCAGGCACTTCAAGCCGACAGATCACGTATTCCACAGAGATAATCACAATGAACTTACCTATAAGATCTGGAAAAGTGGCTGACGTCAATGATGGATTGTTGTCATGAAAATGGCGAGAATTATTTCCAGGGCCAAACTGGTACTTTTAGTACTTGTTCGACGTACTCCAATGTTTTTATGAACACTGCTTATTTCTAATCAAAGAACTTCAGGTATTGTGCCGAAAGTTCTGATTATGACGTTCTAAAGAATATTCGGAAAACTGGGATTTGCGTCCAGTAGCCGTCTACACTCTCTGAAATGAACGTAGAACTCAATACATGCGAAAGCCACAGTTGTATAAGCGACTAAATTTCTTAAAAGTCGAGAATTCTCGGCCCTCAAATAGATCTTTAGGGCCTTGTGCATAACCCATCACCTAAGATAGATTGAAGCATAAAATCGACCTTAGCAGGAATAAGCCAGTGAACTGTGTGCCAATGCGCACATCGCCGAATTTCTGAGTAACACATCCTTATTCTTTAACATAAGACGGTTAATTATCAGACCAACATCAAAAGCAACTGCGACGGAAGCCCCACGCACACGTCACAACAGCAGCCATTGATATTTTCGAACCGAACGCAAGATGAAGGACAACGCAAACATCGGTCGATTAAGGTAAACTTTTCAAGGCTCGTGATCGCTTCTGTCGAAATTAGACGATTATAACATCCACAAGCGGTTTCAACGAAATATCACCAAGTGTTTAAGGGCATATTGTTTTACTGCCTTCTCACCGCATATTTTACCAACTACAGATAATTTCCGGCAGTTACCGCTAAACAGTCATGCGAAAATGGTCCACTCAAGGCACCTTGCATTAGTAATCTGAAAACTAGCATGTTCTTTTATATAAACTTAATAGAAGCATTACGGTTTGCCAGGTATCATTCGGCGCATACAATGTAAGCGCTCACACACAACACTTCTGCAACTGCAGTATGGAGGCAGTTCTGCTGCTTTATGTTTCTTAACATTTGCAGCTGTCCTAGAACTGTTAACGAGGAACAAGCTCAGTTGATATTGAAAGCTTTTTTAGGTATCCACTCATCCATAACATTTCGTGTAATACCTCAACATTCTGCGGAAGATGTTTCATTGTTCATGACTGTGGTGGCTCACCATACGAAAGCGACGCACCTGTTATGGTGTATTTAACTACAGTGTGGTGTGAGACGCTATGAGATTAAGTGAAGCGTGTAGTTTTATTGTACCATGGTATCAACCATTTCGCTGGAGGTTGGTACAATATCCGGAGTTCCTGAATGATTACCGCACGAAATTAAGGGCACTAAATATTTTCTATCTCCACAGCAGTTGCCAAGTCGGCCCTAGTAGCAGGCGGCAGGGCTCCACTTTATTCCCGTCCCTGTTTCTCAGTGTTATCAGCTGTTTTATTCTTTTGAATAGGCCTCCAATTATGCCGTCTGCGCATGACGTTCGAATTTGGCAGTCACCAGATAAAACCAAAGCCCAACCAGTTCTGTGAAATGGCGTGAAGGTTTTGTTCAGCTGATGAGACAAGTGAGGTTGAAATTTTCTCCAGGAAGTGTGGCGTTGTGCCCGGTTTCCACCTGTCGAATATATTTCCATGTAATATATTCAATGTATTTTCAATAAATTTTTCAATGTATTTCATATATATTTTCATTCAAGTGCATTTTGAACGTGAATTTGCTATTTAACCACTCATTCCCCTGAAATTTTTGACGCGCACATTTGACGATTTGCCGTTCACAATGTTCAAGGATTGGAAGCCGGCCCTGTTAGACGCATCTTATGGAAACATGATACTTACCCACCAGATTTCTGTCGCCATTGGGGTGCACTAGTTCTCAAATTTTGATGAAAAAGTCACCTGACTTTCCTTGCAAATCGGCGTTCAATTTGTTAAAAACAAGCGGTTTGAGGGTCCATCTCTCTGCCAGTGAAGTATGCAAGCTGGCTTGGGCGAAAATGTTCACCTTCGGCGTGTAATACATGCCTGCTCCGCTTACAATAACATAAATCGTTTGGATACTGATCCTCATATTTCAGCGTTTTTTATGCGAATTTATGCAAAAAATGGAGGAATGGAAAGTTGCCGCTACCTACACCCGTTAATAATCTTTTGACCCAGTGACACAAAATTAGTGTACTAACTTCAGCAAACATATAACCTTGAAGTTTTTAAAATGCGTATAAGTTTCCGCGAACAAAAATGGATAGGTACCTAAACATCCGCCGTAATACGCGCTGAAAAAGTTCCTAATACGGTAACTTATTCGCTTTTTTTAAATGGGAACTTGAATCCTTTGATAAGACTGGTTCGAACATTATTTCGGTAATTTTTTTACACACATCTATTGAGGATTGTTACATATAAAACATATATATATATAACATACTCAAAACTACATGTGTAGGTTTGTGTATGTGAGTATATAGGCAACCAATACGTAAATCAAATCTATCTCACGCTACCCTCGCGTTTATATAAAAAGTTCTGAGGGCGTAATGTTTGTATACTTTTTCTCTTAAAAAAATTATTGTGAAAATTTCCCTAGTGCCATGGAGCTCGAAATCGTTTCAGCAGCTTTCATTAATATTACCTTGTGAACGTAGCTGGAGGTGCTGGTATTTACATTTTTTTGTCGGACTGTCAACTGTTCGTGATCATATGGAAAGCGTTTCCACGGCATCTTTTCGGCCAGTAACCCACAGAAGTTAGTACGGACCAATGCCAACACAACATAACACACGCCTAAATCGGCCATTCTTACTAGTATCTCTCATTTATTGTCAATCTGCCGCATACCCTGATCTCATTTGTTTTTTCCCATTTTCTTACTAGAACAAATTGGTATAACTGGTTTGGAATAATCAATGTACAGCACATCTGATTTCCATGTAACTTACACATAGAATATGCAAAAATCGAGTGTGTTCTACAGTGACTTTCCCAATTATCTTTTTGGGCTGAGCTGAATTTTTGACAAGCAAATCTGAATTGCCCCAAATATGTGACGCGAGCTTGCCTATGTTGTAAACCAGTATGAATGGATTCAATCATATTGGGTTTTCACCTTTCCTAAAAACGCGCGCTTATTCTTTCTCAAGAATGATATAATTCAACCTTATATCAGACTAATCAATAGAAAAACTTACTCCATCTCAGAACTGCAGTAATTCATTGCTAATGAACCGCTACTATGTGAAAACAGGGTTTCAAAGCAGCTTCAAACCTTAATCAACTGTCTGGCTAGGACATTTCCGAAGATGCATTACATTACGTACAATAAGAAAAGTAACATGTACAAAAGTTTTACGTTGATGGGTAGCTCAGCAGAAAACGTTCGGCTTGTCGAGGTCCACAATCTCCTTTCTTTCCTACAAAAATAAGGATGCTGTCCGCTTGGTTTTCCACACCGTTCGTATCACAATTCAGAAAAAATCGTACTTATGTTCAATCTGTTTGTTGAGAGAAAGCTGTTGGGTTCCGACTGACTCATCACTCTCTTTGACAGCAAGACAGGGACAGCCTAATTGCTGTGAAGATCTTTACTATATTTCACACTTGGTAGATTATTTTCCCTCCAACAAGGGCCAGTGTTACGAACATTCTCACTTGCCAACCAGTGGAATCAGCTCTCCATCGCATATGAAATATCAGTATTTGTCGAGCGTTTTGACTTACTCTCATGTCTTGCTTTTCTTTACCGAGATGTTTCCAAAACGTGATGACTGTATGGTAGCTGTATCTTAATGGTTGAAAGTGATTTAAAAAATCAGATACCGATCAGATTCATCATGAATATTTGTCCACACGGGCATCTAGTGCGCATGTAGGAAAGTCGGCATAAGCATAAGTCTAACGGTAAATCGAAAGCTCCTTCCACGTAGATTTCAGTAGATATCATACAGCTTTGCACATCCCACTCAACTACTGCTCAGTGGCATCGTGTATAATAATATAATAGTCACCGAGTGTGTGACGTCAAAGGTTTTGAAGGGAATGAGCCGCCTGTAGTCCGGGCGTTTAGTAAGTGATGCACACTCACGACAGAAAGATTTATCCTTCACCAATGATCTTTTTGATATCTTATTGGTCCCACATTTGTCCAAATAATTGTAACTTGAACTCTCCTCAAATGTGAACGAGCACTTCAAATCCGTCGGAGCAAAAATATGGTATCCATGGACAGCCCGTTCAGCATATAAAACAAAGTAGTTCAGCCATGTCTGTGCGAGTAACACTAGCGTCAAGTGATGTTTACGAACCAAAATTTTCACCACTTCTCATTTGTTTGGCACATATTGTGCATTTGTGCACTTTACTGGCTGAAACATTTTGCTGAAGAATACGCTACCAAGATCGATCCCTGGTAGACTTCTCAAAGACGCTAATTTTTGTGAACACGGGCTTTGGGGGTTCAGATCCGCATCGGATTATTGTGGTCTAATTGAAAATTCTCGAGGAACAGACCTTGCTGGCTATTGGTTTCACGTTTCCGTACATCCTCGAAGACTGCCCTGAGGTGCTCTCAGCCCTCTGGAGATAGATCGTGTAAAATTCGAATACTTCTTCATTTCACTCAGCGTATACGGCAAACTGTTAACTGAGCTACACTTGCAGGACTCAATACTGAATTCATCTATCAAGGCAAGTCTTTTAGGATCTTTATACACCATTCCAGTATAAACTAGACGCTCACGATGCGACCTGCTGATAGTTTTTTTCACCTTCTGTAAACATGCACCCCTACGCCCGGCGAGGTCAGGAGTTATCTGCTCCTACAGTTTTTGTTCGCCTGATTCTGGAATAGTACTCGCAACACCACGACTCTTTTTGGCTAGAACTTTCACGTGAAGGCATCTACGGCGTTTTACCGGCCTCTGAATTAGCGAAGATGAACTGTTCGGAGATCAGCTGGAGGAAGTTAGCAGGAGACAGGACTAACTTGTGATTAGACCAACCATTCACTTCTAGTAACTCTTTTAGTTGATTAGCGGCTACAAACTTCCTATGGAGCCTTATGCTTAATCTTATCAATATGAGGCTCCCGGCTTACTACATGCAGTGGGTGGCGTGTATCTGGTACCTGCATCACTTTCGTGCACTGAGCCGTACAGTACAATCATTTTGTCATCACGGGAAAACACTTTAGACAGCAAAACTATTCTATCTGAAATACATCTATTTAGACCGTCTCATATGCTAAAATTGATTGTAGCACAAATGCAATGAAACCGGACCTCACTAATGTCGCTCTATCCCACCTGGTTCTGAATATGATGACGACTGTCGAGAACTCAAAGGCAAGCTGACTAAGAGCTTGCGCAAAGTCCGTGAGCACTACTTGGTCTAACAATCAAAAGAGTTTTAAAAAGCCTTTTCATCCGGGAATAGCGGAAGGCTTTTTCCCTGATCTCTGGTTGTATTGACCGTCAAGTCTGTGTAAGTGAGACCATATGTGAAAATGATGGTTCACTTATTACCAGCCAGTCGCGCCGACTTGACAGGTGGGCTGAACATTTTCAAGAACAGTTCAGTTGGCCTCAACCAGATCATGTGGACGACGAGACTTGATTGGTCAGCTACTGCATTCCAGACGGTCGTCCGTCGGAAGCAGAAGTGATGGAGCTCAAGTTATTGAAACGTAATAAGGCTCCTTGACTAGACATCCTCCCTCTCATTTTCAGGGATGGTGGAGTGAGGTTGCTACCGGAACTGACGAAACTTCCTCAGACGATCTGGGAGACTGAAGAGGTACCTCGTGATTGGTGCTTATCAACAGTCATTCCCGTTTTCAAAAAGGGGTCCCGAAGTCTATGTGACAACCACAGAGGCATCAGTTTGGTGTCTGTTGCGTCCAAGTTACTCACTGGCCTCATTTTACGTCGGCTCACTAAACCCAGAGAAAGTCAGATACGTGAAGAACAAGCAGGATTCAGATCCGGTCGGGGGTGTGTTGACCACATTTTTACCTTACGACGGATCTTGGAACATCGGCATTCATATAGGCAGCCGACGGCCGTGGTCTTTTTGGACCTGAGGGCTGCATTCGATTCAGTTGCTCGTAACGTTCTCTGGAGCTGTCTCCTTCGCAAGGGAGTACCAGAGAAATACGTGAATCTATTGAGATCGCTGTACGCTCACTCTGCAAGCAGAGTGAGAGTTTATGGACAACTGTCTCGAGCGTTCATCACTTCTAGTGGTGTTCGTCAGGGGTGTCCGATTTCCCCCTTCCTGTTCAACTTTGTAGTTGACGACATTTTGGAGGGTGCGCTTTGTGAATCCAGTGAGCTTGGTGTTGAGCTTATACCTGGCGCTAGATTGACCGATCTGGAGTACGCGGACGACATAGTATTACTTAGCCCCTCTGCGGAAGACATGCAGACCATGTGGAACAAAGTGAGTGACCGGGCTGGTTTGTATGGAATGCGCTTCGCACTTTCAAAGTGCAAAGTGCCGCTTCAAGACTGGGCCATTTCCACCCCTACTTTCTTTATCGCAGGTAATCCGCTTGAGACTGTGGACAGTTTCACATAGTTGGGTAGCACTATCTCGTCAGCCTGTAATAGTACTGGTGAGATATCAGCAAGGATAGCAAAGGCACAGGTTGCGTTTGCCAAACTGCGTCATCTGTGGCGTCAAAAAGACGTTCGGCTGTCGCTGAAAGATAAGGTGTATAACGCCTGTGTGCGTTCCATTTTGCCGTTCGGAAACGTTGTTGTTCGAAACCGTGGCTTGTTTACAAGGAAGATATCAATAGGCTTGCTGTGTTTGACCATCGTTGTCCCCGTCAATTGGCCCACATTAAGTGGACTGATAGCGTGAGCAATTTGGCAGTTCACCAGCGCGTATTCCGGAACGCTTGGGATGCGCGATCAGCTGGTCAAGTAGTTACGTTGCACAGCTTGCAATGGTTGGGTCGCTTGTTCCGTATGCCAGCTTAGCGTTAACCGTACCGGGTATTATATACTGAGGCCACCAACAGTTGGGTAAAACCACGTGGAGGTCAAGCAACAACGTGGTCACGAAATATGAAAACCTTGACTGCTCCATTGAGCAAAGTGGGCAAGCATCGCCTGTCTGGATGGGGTCCTCGTGACCACTCAAACCGCTGGTTAGATACGCTATCCAAGATGGTGAGTTATCGCAATCAATGGCGTACCTGAATCCATACCACTTCTAGTTCTCCTGCTTGGTCTTCTTTTAGTATTTGTCAACCTTCTTAGTAACGTTTCCTTCTAGGATATTCCACTTCACTGTTGAGATGAGCGACGGATCGAGCCACAGTACCTTTGGTCAGGCTCATGGCTGTTAGGATGACGATGATGATGATGACTATCGCTCAGATGCATTTTTCACAAGAGACACGAAGGGTGCTTGTCAAATAGACTGGAAGTCGTTTCTTGTGGGACCTTTCAAGAGTGATCTGTCGGCTAATAGATCACAGACTACGCTGACTTCGCGGCGTAATAAAAGCGGATTTAACACCTCAAACTTTGAATTCGTCTCAAAAAGTTAGAAATTTGTAATACGCACAAGAAAACTTAAATGACTTGTCAAAGACAGCCAACGCAGGAATAGTTATACGATTATCTCTTGATGTCAAATGGACGTCAATTTTACATAACTGAATCACATTTAAGTGTATTTAAGAGTTGTGCACGACCTAAATATCGCGACTGGCTCTGTACAGTCTCGCGTTTGAAATACGTTTGTTTTAAGTCAGTACGTCTGAAGAATTTCGCGCTTACTGCGACCGACTTTGAAGCAAACTACAACGGTATGAGCCCAAGCAACGATATTTCGTTGTGTGGGGTAGTCGTGATGCGTTTCAGCCTTTATGTTAGTCAGTAACAGTTTTTTGTTGTTCTCAGTGTTTGCCAGAATTTACTTATAATGGTGGAAGCTATCGTGTGTCGATGACGTTAACTGTAACTGGTGCGTTCAAACAGCGACATACATACAAGATAGTTATGTATGTCACGCTATGACCCACAGACATATTAGGTGCGTATGCTTTCTGTTGCATTGCAGAAATCACATTGTACCATGTACAATAACCTGAAAGAAGTTCCACCTAAAATACTTTCAATTTTTCCCAGAGCCTTCAGCGCATTTTCTGCGCCACGTAACGTATAAGCGGAATTGTGATGACCAAAGCGTAACTTTTACCACAGGCGACTTTCTCAACTGACACAGTTACATAACCCTGTATGTCATGTGACCTGTTAGGAACTTTCAATCAAAGGAAAATGGTAGAAAAACAAAAAAACCTACTGTGCTAAAAATATATGTACATGCGCGTCATAAGTACATTATCACTCTCGGACAGCGTACCTTCAAGCTGTGATACTTGAGACACGTACCGTGGTATTTTGCGCTGTACAACGTTCTAAGACTCTCTTTGGTTGACTCTTACGTCAAACATTTTCTAAAATGACTCGGCAGAAGGCTTACGTATGACCAAAATAAACGGGATGTAAATTGACAACAGATTAATTCTTTGCCATATGAGCTTCTTCGAAATAAATAAAAGTTTGTGTGGCATGAACTTATTAGGCACAGGTTGCATACTGTGAACTACGTACAGTTGGTTTCCCAGTTGCTGACATCAGTCGTTTTCAGCCACGAAATTTCAGATAGGTCATAATGGGAGAGAATGAGACAGTAGATTTACATCTGATATTAAGTGGAATAACGAAGACAATCAAAAGATTTTTGCTGGCAAGCCAACAGTGAATCTGTAGTTTACCGTGTTCAGGTTTCGGTCACTCACACTTGCCGGCATTTGAGAATGGGTCAACCAAATTTCCGACGCCTACCCTGCCTTGATGTACGAAATACTTCATGCAAAATAAGGTTAACTTTTAGTAATACTGTGTAAACAAAATTTAAGATCTACTTAGATTACAAGCATAATAACTATTACTTCAGTGGCGTGTCCATTTCTAACTAAATTTACGAAATTTGGCACGCACTCCTCTAAGTGATGCCGCGAAGAGAACGAAAACGAGTTACAGCTATTAAGAAGTGAGTGGTAGGTAGCCAGGTGCATGTGATTTGAGGTTTATAATTGCCTGTTACTGAGGTCATAGTCACAACATAAGTTTCTTAATAATAAGCAGGTTATCTTGATGCTGCTTTGCCGAATACATGACTGACGGCTGGTGATGAGCAAATTAACTGCCGGTCGCTGACTGGCTAACTGTTGGCTAGTTTTATGGACTTGGCCGAGTGTTAATTAGGCAGACCGTGTAACAAAGACTGAAATAAGGTGTAACACAGTCGAAAGACTTCCTTTCAGTGGGTGAGCCAAATCAACAGGGCAGTGGTGATAATGCGATAAAACCTAGAGTAGACAAGATGAGCCTATTAATCTTAGTAGGTGTGGGAAGGCACACGACGGTCGCCGATCGAAACGTGCAAACGCCTTTTGATAAGAGCAGTAAATTTTTAATCATGACAGATAGAAACGAAGAAACGAGAAGTTATTAAGTGCAACATAGTCTGGGATTAATATAAATAACCACTGGGATTAAAAGTAAAGTGTAACATAAGGAAGTGTTTATTCAGGGGTACTCGAAACCGCGCCACCCAAAACGTACGCTTAATATTCGAACAGTGTAAAGAGGAATTAAACAGCGTAAGCAAATGGAACCTGAAAAAGCAAACACCGAGTCGTTATTGGGCTTTCTACGACAGTCATATTTGGGCGTGCACACAGCACGATCAACTGTGAAACCGTTGTTACAGCCAAGAGTCCTGAAGAAGCTACATGAGTATTACCATTGCTTCAACTAAGCTCAATATTATAAATTCAACCAACGTATACATCTTAACGAGTACCCATTGATCTACTCTTAACAATGCACGTAACAAAACAGATTTTACAGTCACATGGATGATGGTATTTGTGTTTTCATGTAGCTACTGTAGTACAGCGTCAGACAAATGTGGTGACTGCTGTCTCAAACCTGAACCCATGTACACCGGATTTCCAAGTTTCATACTATGGGATTTTACTGGTTCAGTTCGTATGATGGTGTGACCCAAATTTTGCATCCTGCTAACGGTTAACACACTCCAAAGAGAAAATTTCTGTGAGTTTGATGAACATCTGTCAAAACTGTGAAGTTGCGCTAAACAAGCGTAAGTTCACAGTTGTAAGTGATATTTTCAAAGGCGCAATTCAAATTTGACACAGTTAATTATATTTTACCCACACTCACGCGTGTTGTCATATTCGAAAGCAAGTCAGTTTAGTAGCTTAGAATTTTATTCAGTTCACCAGTGAATTTTCCATGTTGCTTATCTGTTCTCTACTGCCACCACGTATACAGTCTGATCATATTTAATGTGTCGACATTCACTGGCGCTTATGAATTTTAAATCATGTATCGTACCTGTGCAATGACGTTTAACAACAAAAACGTGATTGTTGAAAATTTCATTTTTGTAATTAGCATAGAAAGTAGAATACTTTTGAACAGCCTGCTTCCGTAGTTATTTTCACTTGTGTTTATGTCCATGAAATAAAGTGACATGCGGAAATGTTTTAAATGAACAGAATAAAAAGAACTGAACTCAAGTGGTTCTAACAAAATTTGTGTTATCTGCAAATACGATGAAAGCGAGTTGGCGTACACGTTAAATTAATAAATTGATTTATATGAGGAAAGCAATATATAGTCTTCGGAAAGTTGTAATACTGCCAGAGTTGTTGGTAAGTACACATTTTTATTGTGAACTAACTGCGGCAAAAGAAAAAAGAATTCATAATTTTAAAACAAATCGTAATCGTTAGTTATACAAAGATCTGTATATAAAAGTTGCCTTTGACAGTTCCCCCCACTTTATTATGATTATCTACATCATATTTATGTAACAGTTTTATTGTTGGGAGAGGGAGGTGTTGGAAATATCTCTTTATTGATGTTTGTTCTTGACATGATGGAAAGTCTCTGACTTCCAGTTGTTATGCAACACTGAAAAAAGCAACGGGTATCAACGACTAAAGGAATCCAGCTTGAAGTTTTAAAAACTGAAACTAATAACTAGTACATCTTCCTAAACTCAGTTAAAATGTCTTTGGCAGTTCTAAAATAAAGATGAGTTAGAAATTAGAAAGTAACATCGAAACGCAGAAATTGCTTAGCAATTGCGTTAATTTCAGTTTAAAAAGTAAAAACTTATAACTTTTACTTCAGAAAATTAATCGCTTCGTGTTCTTGGTTATTTTATCGCTGTTCACTTGGATGCAATGAGCGAAACCATGATTATTCACGTTTTGGTGTTAGTTGGGAATGGAACAGAGTTCCCAATTCAGTGAACGACTGACGATAGCGTCAGAAGTGCCTATAGTTGAAAAGGGCTGAGATATTTTTTAGGCTGACTTTATTCTTCCGTGAGCTGAACGAGCATCTTCTGATTCCGCCCCCCTTGATCATATGCGTTTGTTGTTCAGGCTGAATGGGACTGGTATTCGTGAAAAAATGTTAAAGTATTCAAAACATTTACGCATGAAAACTGTACTTGTGAATCAATCCTTCAGTCATCTACTGTCATTAATAGATAAAATAAGAAACTTATTTTAACTGTAAAATCGGAATCTTTTTCCAAAAAGTGTAGAATCGTAATTTAACATCAATGGTGAGTTTGTAGTGGACAAGTGGTTATGCGTTCGACCCTCGTCCACTGATAATTTGAAGCGCCTTTCCTGAACAGCAGTCGAAACGTGGTCCCACCAGGCATTGAACTAAAAGAACGCTCTAGGGTTTGAAAATAAACCGTATAATTCCAGAAATGTTAGGAAATATGATAAGCAGTTCGTTCCAGCTTAATCTTGGACCAAAGACAGCAACCAAGAGAAGAAGAGAAGCGCGAGGTGGGCCACAGCCCACTCGCCGGCACTCAAAAGCTCACCAGGCGAGAAGTGCGTGGAAACTTCGAGTGCGTTAAACAACGCTCGAAAAGCTCCAGGTTAAACGACCTTGAATAATGAAAGAATAGGTGACTCGTTAGGAGAGCAGCAAACATTTGCTGCGTGCAATTAGTTGCACGGCTGAAGAAAGTGACACTGTGTTTATATCAGGCCTCCTATAGCAGATGTACACAGAATCATTCGTACAGAACAGACAAGCAATAAAACACGGGTGTAGCCGGGATCCTTAGATAAGCCACACAAAAGCTGGTTACTTTAGGTTCCATAGTAAAGCTTATTTTTGTTTAAAAAGTCGACTGACATAACCACGGTAATGCTGAGAACTGCTTCTCAATTATTCGCAGTCAATCAAGTAGCACTTTTTACCTATAATATTCACCAAAAATACTAACCACATCGCAACAAGAAATTGCCAATTTTCTTACTATTTATTTTTTAAGCTTGGTGCCCTAATTTGTAGAGGGTAACGACGTGTGTACACGCGCTCATCACTGTTAGGAAAACAGCCAAAATGATAACCTCCTCTTTTCATCACCTAAAACACGTTTGGGATGTTTCTAATTAATTGTTTATATTGCTGTCCGATAATGCCAGAGGGTGCGTACTTGTAATCAAACTCCAAATACCGTCGAACAAATGGTGAATTTTGTAAAAATTCTCTGAATTATGGTTAAGTTGATAGAAAGGTCGCACATAGTATTTAGATGTACTTCGTAATAAAGTAAAGCAATCACTCTGAGTTAGTGTCCGGTGACAATAGCACGAACTTGTTAGTGACTTACTGTTACTCAGCATTCAGTTGGTTTGACAAAAATAACACCAAACTTGTGAAATTCCAAAGTATAACTAGTTCTGATGAACGTTACCCGGGCGTACACCAACTGTTATCAGTTCTATTGAAAGAAAGTTCGCGTACTCCACGAAGTATAACATTGCACTTAATTACCAGCAGTTTTGTAACAAATTAAAAAATTATACGAAAGATAAGGGGTTGATTGACTTTTGACTTTGTGTCAGATATGCATGCACATACAGGTAAAGAAAAGAGTACAAAATATACTCTAGGGTCAGGTGTGTAGTGTAAAAACTGATTTGGTATTGTACAGCTTAAACCCTTTTATCCATATCTTAATAATATTCGGCGAAAACAGTGCGAAAATTCATAGAGTTCACTGTAAATCGTTAAATAAATCAGGAACACCATGAAGTTGGAACTAAATGATGCTGAGTATTTGCAAGTATGTTATCTATCAAGTGGTAAAACTTGTTACAAAACGAACATATTGAAGTCAAACTGCGTACCATTATAACATCACGTATACGAGTTGATTACGATTTTTATCTGAATAACAGGATAAATTCAGGAAAATATTACGTCTGACGCACCAGAAAGAAAATTTAACTTGATTTTCGGTTTTTTTCTGGAGACATGCATGACATTCGTTCGTCAGTCGCTTAACTATTAATACTATTTACAGGTCAAGTTCTCTAGGGTTTAGATTATGTTCTATAAGAGACATTAAGCTCTACACTAGTGCCGTTAATTTCCAGACTTCATCTCGATCGGTACCCAGTAGAAATTTTTTTATCGTCCATATTTTAAGACCCGGAGGGATTCAGTGAGATCTCCTGAATCGCGAGTACAGAAGCGGTAGGGACGGTCAGATGGATAACAAGATGGGGGTTCAAACACCCAACGTCAAATTGTCGCCCAGTGAACTTATCACCTCGTGTGACTGACTGAGCATGCTTCCATTATCTACTGCTGCAATCTACCCTGACTAGATTATCAGCATGGTTGAAAGTAGGTCAAACGGATTGTCCACTGCCGATGTACTTGCGCATGTGAAGTCAGTGCACTGCTATTGATTGTAGCCGTCTGTACCTTTTAGTCGAACTCCAGTCAGGCTTGTACTGGTTGGATTTCCAATTGATGGGTAGTCCAAATAAGACGATTCAAGGATCGGCGCATACGCTCTTGATTGGCGTTGATTTTGTGAAGTTGAGCCTACAATTAATTACGATAAACTCCAGTCAGCGATATCAGTCAACGGTTAGGTGAGGCAGAGCAGTTGAGAACTTAGACATGTCAACTGGGCATATAAACATAACACGCACTTACACTTGTTGACGTTTTTCTGAGCAATTGCATAGCAGCAACCTGAAATTTGTGACTCACCAAGGGTGGTCAGTGTGTATATGGCTGATAGGAAAAAAACATCCATAAATCTTTTAAAATTACGTCGTCTAATTTAGTAGATGCACGTTCTGGAGGGCTATTTGCTGTCATCAGTTTTAATCATCATAGGATTACCATTAACTGATGTTCACAAAAACAAGAAAAGACGGTGACGTATTCTATAGTTGCGTGTGCCAAAGTACTTCGTTTTCAAGCTTATACAAAACTCATCTCAAGTTGAGGCATTAACCAAAGAACTAAGAGAAACGATTTGTTTCAACACTATAAACCATCAAAACTGTCTGAACTACACTGCCGGACCACTAACTAGGTCGCTATGATCAACCCAACGAATAATATTGCATGGTTTTGAATGTTAAGGTTTCTGTACTCGAAATGACATGCAGCCGGTTTTTCTTCAATTGAAAATTAAGGCTGGAAGAAACCCCTAATCAATTCAACGACCTACTAAGGACACCTTTTACGAGATTGGTTTAATATACATTTTCACAGCTGTTACTCTGTCAACTAATCATAACTAAAAATATTGGGGTGGAGATAAGAAAGTAAGTGTAGTTCAATGCTGTGCTCAATATCAGTCAGTAAAACAAGATGAATTGTGTACCAGTATTTATTTTGGCAGAATAAATATCGTATGTCAGAACTAGTACATTCTTCAAAAACTCGGTAAGACACAAGTAATTTAAAGTTATATTCGCGAATACACGATTGTAGGGGTTTTCAAGTATGGTTGTTGTTCTTATTAGTTCAGGAAAACTATTTCCCTCCAACCGTGATTAGAACTTTCCGTCTCTGGTTATGAATTGTGACAGATTTATTACTACTGTTTAAGATGTGGGTGGATCACGTAGGCTCTTATGAATACCCCTCTTAAAAAGTTCTGTAATCTATCCGTCCGGGCATCAGATCAGTCGTTTCAGTGCACATTGACCACAAAAACATTCAGTGGATCGGATCTTTCTCGTAGAGTTTTTGACTGCCTAATATTTTCCTGCTTTTTGTGAGCATTGTCATCATTGTCGTCATTTAGAAACCGGTTTAAATCCACCCTTCCACGGTCCACAGACCAGGATGTCAAGTCAACCACAATTCAACTAATAAATATAAACATGCTCAACCAATAAAAATTGCCAACGCAGAACGTCTTCACACTTGGCTGGACATCTGCTGGCAATGCAGCGCTTGCGCGGTATGCTGCTGACTGGTCGCGAAATTAGTGGTCAAGGTTTACTGAGTGTGTTGAACTCACAGCTGCTTAACGATCGTTCTTACGCGTTCATCGTGATACCATTACCTCGTGAATTTCATTGTTCCCTGATATTTGCATAGTGCATATACTGCTTAACCAACTGTAAACATATTGAAAGCTATTCACGACAATTACTTTTAACAAAGTTTCCTACACACTTATTCAGGATTTTTTTGTTAAAGTGCAATAGTATGGGAGCGGCTGCGGAGCGAATTATAAAAATCACCTTATTTTTTCCTTATGTGAATTAACAATCAGCTGTTGGCCCGACACTAAACGACGTGTAAGAAAGCTTGGCAAAGCTAACATGTAACTGGACGTTTACCAATAAGTGTTTGGCAGCTCACAGCATAGAAATTCACATACTGTTTTTGGCAGTCCTTCTTCAGTTGCAACTTTCAAAGTGGCTAACCAACTTCTAGTCGTATATCGTACGTCACGATGACAAATAGGAAGAAATTTTGGTTGGTCTGAGTTAAAAACCGCTCACTACCAATCACCGCTTTCATATTCCCAAAGAATATTAAGCCAACAGTTTTTGCAGAGAAAAAACTAGACGCGTGTTCATCTCGTGTTAGAGCTTACCAGTAGTGCATTTTCTTGCCAAGGCCGGCTGTTGAATTTTCATGAAGCAATCCTGTTGACTACTATGCCAGTGACCTCGAATTAGGCAGTTCCAGTTGCCATACGCAAACTTACAGATACACACAAATGACCAGTTCTAACAAAAGCGCAACTCGAGTCCGGTGCTTTTTTTCAAAAGTGACTGGCTGAAGAATCTGTGTGGTGAGGAATCTGTGACCACAAGTGGGTGCCCTTCAATTGATATTACTTACCAGTTAAGTGATGATCAATTTAACTACTGTCCGAGGCTTCATATTTAACATCTCGTTCGTTTGAGTCAGTTGATCGCATTCACTGGTTTAAAAGTTCACGTTTAAGATTTCATAGTTATCCATGGGCTCCATCTCTGTTCAGTGCGTATGTTCCGTAACATAACTGTGCGTACGCAGTCCAAATCCAAACATTCATTTACGGGTGATTCACAGTTCAAAATTTAAGCGACCATCGGCATTACCATTTTTACTGCTGTTGCCAACTGTCATGCTGTTTTTCTCTGAATAATCATGAGAACTCAAAGCACATTGTTGAATGAGTTAAGTCGCAAAATTAGTTATCTGGATGTCAATTTACCTACATCAACAGCATGAAGGAGGATCTCATGATGACCATTGTGCCGCTGGCCTCACAGTAAGCATTGCCGAATGATCGTACCCGAAAGAACAACCATTTTCTCCAGTGGATGCGAAACATTTTGGCCAATCATCGTGATAGGAGGTACAGACACTACCTGTTTACTCTAATCAATAACCTAATATGAAGTCAGTTGAGCAATAGTCAACAGACTGTCTCGTGAAAGACTGGTTGAAGTTCAGCAGTGATAAGGATATGCAACACTTACCTACCTTAACATGTGTAAAACTCGGATACAGTGCTTCTTTTTGTAAAAGGTTGCTTAAACAGTTAGTGCGAATGTGAAATCTGCGGTCTAGTGTGAGTGGAATTCAATTTGAATATCGTCAT
Source organism: Paragonimus westermani (assembly GCA_008508345.1). NCBI lineage: Eukaryota > Metazoa > Platyhelminthes > Trematoda > Plagiorchiida > Troglotrematidae > Paragonimus > Paragonimus westermani. The sequence continues at coordinate 58,113 of QNGE01001741.1, forward strand.
TACCGGTTGTCCACCAAAAATCCTTGCTTGAAAAGTGGATGTTAAATGTTACAGTCAAGCTGAGTCATATGTTGGAGCACTAATGCGTGAAAGAGGTTGGACACTGGCGCCTTCCCCTGTGCAAATTAAAACCTCGTATACACTCAGATATTTGGTCTGGTTTCACCCAAAGTGTTTCACAAAGTAGAACTGATTGAGAAGAAAACGTAGATTGTTTATACATGCACCCTTTTTGATTGAAGCCTTATTTGCATTGGTGGTCCTATGTACACAATTCAATATTTTATTGGTATTCCCAAGCGTTTATTATCAAGCCATTCACAAGTGATTAGACTAACGATTGACCTGCATAAAGAGCATCGCATATCCGTGAACTTCTCGGAAAATGCACATATTTTAGACAGAAAGAAACATCAAATGTTCTCCTGGAATTCCAAGGTAAAGTTTTCAGGTTGCCAGAACTAGAGTGGTACGTATCTTGTAAAGTGTCGGTGCGAATAGGTTGAATGTGCTTGTTTTTCGCGACGAACGGTCACGCTTCTCATACACTCATACAAGCATACAAGGTTAGTACACTGTTAGTTAACTGCTAGTTTATAACGTGCTCTCTGAAAATGGCAATCATAATAGCATGGTGGATACTCGATAATGCTAGTTACATAATAATAATTCCGCGTGCGTCCCAAATCTTCTGTTCACCCAAACGAAGACCAAAACCAAGCGCATAAATACGGATGTTGCTAAGCAGTGTCTGGTATAAAAATACGTGATTTTCATACATTACAAAACCGTAACAGAATCTTGCCCGGTGTCAGTCACACAAAATAGCATACCCGTTTTCTCTTAATCTTTCTGAGACTGTCCGGCCTCAACAGCTTTAGCAACTGGCAATGACTCCGATCGATATACACTAATGTAAGTATTTTCTGGAAACGAAAGCAAAGAAGCGATTGCTAATGTTGCGGATTCTGCTGCCTGTCAGTATGTTTGCGATGTGAATTATTATCAGGCCTTGAAAGGAGAAATTTGGGTAGTCGTGGTCACAGTTCCAGTTTGCTATTTGTAGAGCCTGCCTGATCGTAGACTAAATGATGTATCCCAACTTGCTTTGCTGCGTTGAGTAGTACGCCTAACCACCAATGCATTTAGAGTGAAATCCAAGACGGGCAGTAAGTGCTGTGATTTTGTTATAGATAACGGTTTTAAATGAGCTGAGCACGCTTTACAGTAGATTTCGCACTCTGAGAGATATATCAGTCAAGCCTTCCACAGAAGAAGCACTAGATCAGAGTTTCGACTTTGTTAGAGCTCACCAGTAGTGCATATTCTTTGCTACGGCCTTTGGTTTACCCCCTGCCATGTTCTAATAGGGCCACCTTGCTGACCACTGCACAATAAGCCTCACACTAGGTGCAACCGAACTAAGTCTCATAAAAGCTTCATCACACCTACCCATGAGTTGTGCTTAGACTGTCCTACCACTTCGGAATTTATCGGCTGTAGCACAGTCACAATCCGAACACAGAGCGATAGGGTTCAGACTCAGGCATAACTGAACAATCACTTTGAAGTCACTGGTGGAACTACATGACTGTGTAAGCGCCCTGATCTCGCCTGCATCGACCAAATCGGTTTCATTGGCCTGATTCCTTATAAGATGTTTCCAAGAGCCATTGCAGTTAGTACCACTCCACTACCATTCGTGCGGTTAATTATCACGGTTTGTGAGCCCCAGCTGCATTGTTTGACATCATTATGGTGAAAACGATCAGAAAATTGCATACGCAGTCACTTTTGGGTGCTCAATTTTGTGTGAAAATCTAATCATCCTCTGTGTTACCTACCACAAGATGGTATTGATAGGAAACCCTGTTCGTAACACACGTCAATTTCATGAAACCCTGTCTAGTTATACCCACTTGGTATGGCACTGTGGTGTGCACTGACTTGAAGGAAGGCAGCAACCCATCAACAGTAGTTGAATTTTGAGAAGTTATCTGAACACGATCTGTCAAACTCATAAATGATAAGTAGTTCAGCAGATATGATAAATCAAAACAGAACTAACTACGAAAAATCTGGAACTTGGCTGCATTCGAATCAACAACAAAAACGAAATGCCCAGAAGCAGCATATGTTCTGCCAGATGAGCTACGAGGCCATGCCAGATGCTCAAAAATTTCACACTTTGACCTAGTCACCCACCCAACCAACCGTCATGTGGAATCTACCAAATAATCCAGGAGATTGTCTACCCAAGCAAAATATATCAGTCATTTCAGGCTGAAGTCCACTAGCACCACCGGTGAGCACCAAAATTTTTTCACTAATACGTGGCTTTGCAGTTCGTAAAGTCTGCCATCGTTCTATATACAAGAAGAGATTCGTGCGGAATGTTCATTTTATGAATGGTTATGTGCTACTTGCTTAATGGGACGAGTTATATACTGTTGTTGTAGCACAGAATTCGTAAAGTTAACTAACAGCTTACTTTTTCAGAATTCCTCGAGGGAAAGTAAGACCAGACTTGGACTTTAAACGGTTACCTCGCTGGGACCAGATATTTGTGAAGCAGAAATCAAAGACAACATCGCCGCCTTGTTTACTTTGGTAGTATGAGTGTTGTCTTCCTTCCGATAACCAATGTGTATTTGAACTGCTTCACGAAAAAGAGGTTGTAAGAATGGTGCAGTGTTTGGGGTTGTACCTTCTGGCATATTGTGTCAGTGATCAAGATTCTAAATAACTACAACTGATAAGTCTGTTCTAGTGAAGTTGTGATGATGCACGTTAGTCAGTTAAATAAAACATACTCGTGTGACAGTGGTTTCTTTATATCCCCGTTGGTAATATAACCTGACTTGGTTAGCCTCGGGGCTTGACTAATCAAAATGGGATATTTCAAACGGCAAGAGGCGACAATATGTGGAAACTTGATTTGTTTTTTGAAATCCAATGTTAATTTCTATGGTTTCGGGTAGTTGCTGGAATACAGGTAGACAGTAATTTGTTTCACCCTGAGCTAGATTGAGTGTGCACACACCTTTTTGATAAAGTTGTAAAGTATTTCCTTTAAACCATTCTTTAGAGCGCCATCTTTTATATCCTACGCCATAAATCTGCCCATTAGTAAGTTAACTTGTGCGTTTTATGACATACTGGCAAAATGGTTCATGTGTTGGGAACGAGTTCTTCAGAGGACGTGCTTAACGACGTTCTCCAACTTTTTGTGCAGCCTATGGAGCTGTCGACGTCACTAAGTTTTTGTAAATCATGGAGTCATAGTTGCTTTCATTTTAACCTTCTCCGCGTCTTTGAAATACGATGAACAAACCAGCGTGGCCATAATGGATGGGAATAAATTACCTAGAATTCAAAGTGAAACATTTTTCACCTTGTTTGGATGAGTTTCGAGATTTCCAAAACTTGACTAGAATGTAGGCGCGATTATTACAACACTCGGTGAAGTATCTCAACGCGAAGGCAAAATATATCCAGAAGCCTATAGCAAATGGGTCGTGGATAACACGGGCCACCGGATGAGCCAGTGTTTAACAAAATCGGATCAGCAGATAGGAAATGGTAAACAAAATGCCCATGATGGAGAGTCTCACTTACAAAAGCAAATCAAACATACGACATTTGACTGGAAACCGCCGTTGCGTTGTTCATTGAAATTTCAGTTCATTAGCGTGAACGTGTGCCCGGCGTGAAATCGTGTTGAGTTGGTCACTAAACATGGTGCTTTACTGAAGACTTTCTACTATGATAACATTTTTCTCACGGCAATTGCATGTGTTTCTTCATCTCCAGGTAGCTTTTACATTAACTGATTTCAACTAATAGAAGAAATTCACCGTTTTAATTGACATTGGACTCATTATGAACGTTACACATTCATCATAAGTTTAACTAACTGACAAAAAGTTGTCCTCATATAGGTTTTTGTCGCTTTCGCAACTAAACTCAATGAGATGTTGCTTAATTGTTTACAGGACAACAGGTCGTTAAGAAACCAAAATTAACCCTTCGAAGCGCATAACCTAGTACTCTGAGTTCGTCTGGTTTGTTCGCCATGTAGCTTCCCTACATTCTTGTTAGTGAAAAGCCAGGTTTCCTACCTTATATCATACAGATAAGAGATCGAGGCTTCAAAACATTGGTTGAATAACTTTCTAATGCAGAGTCATGTATAGCTGTGTACACCTGTATCTTACTCATCGATGGTGAAACTAACTGGTGTCAGATTTCACACTTGACTATATTTAGTCTAGTTGGTTATATTTTGGAGGACAGAATGTGCCCTAGTCTCCGTGAGATCTCCAGGCTTCTCACGTGCACTGTCATTTGTAGTCAGTTAATATATGTGCTAGGGTGTTCTTTCCACTTGGCATTCATCTGAATAATCACCTGATTCTAACGGGATTGAGTCATCTGCTGACTGAAAGTATGTTTATCCATCAAGTTATCTTCCTCTGTCTTATTATTTCAACCAGACCAGATAGACCCGATTAACCGCCTGTCAGCAAAAATGATACTGGAACACTTTGGTGACCATTCTTTAGTATGAGTAGCCGTGAATTCGGTTGGGTTACTTTAATCTTCACTCACATTTGACTACACCTTTTGCATTTGCATGGACTTTCGATACAGCCCTGGTTTGAAAGAATGGTAGAAGGCGAGATAACAGAATTCTGTTGTCTAAACCTCAGATTTGATTATTCGATCGTGCCTAATGTGAGGTCAATGGCGCAGTGGTCAACACGGTTGCCTGATGATTGGAATGGCCGGAGTTCAAATCCCGGCCGTGACAAGGATATGCACTATTGACGAGCTCTAATGAGAGCGAAACTCGATTCCTAAAATAATTCACCTCCTTCACTACATAACTGTACCAAGCTGTATAGGAACAGGCAGAAACACGCACATCTGTATGTCACCCAAGTTAATTTTCCGGGAAATTGTGGAGCTTGATGTCTACCGCTGTTTACTGATGCATCAAAACAGTTCAAAATACGTGAGTTGTGGACATTAGTCTAGACAGTAAGTGGTTACACAATACAGACTAAGCAATCTGCTTTCGTTAAAGAGCCTTAGTTATGTGACATTTTGTTTGCTAAGTGTGATTTACCAAGGGGTAAAGTAATGCATATCTTGTCAAACATGTCACAAGCCGCCTGTTTCTTGGTTCAAGTGTTTTATGGTCTCCTGAAAAAATGCCTCCACAAGGTCAGAAAAACGATAAATAAACGTGTAGCACACAGCATTTTCTTTTTGACGGGGACGAGAGACAGTAAGTTGACTTATGAGGTAAATACTAGTTTTGCAGTGTTTGAAACACACTTCAACCCGAACAAAGTGCCTTTTTGTTTGTAATGGGTACCGATGGTTAATGCCCCAAGTGCCCTTCTGTCTTTTACACATATTCGAGGACTTTTATGGGTTTTAAAGACATTTTTACTGAATTCGGGTGATTTTCATTGTTGAGGTAATCACCCGTATTTTCAAGTGAAGTGTTTGTTGATGTGTTTGAACTGTTACATGAAGGTTGCGAAGACAAGATCTTCTTGACGGTACTGTATCAGCCTTCTTGAAAGCAATAATTAAGCTAAGCATATCGATCAAATTAAAAGAAGCAAGGAATTACCACTGTAGCGAGTTCATAATTTTCAGAACCTCTCAGGTAACACAATACTTGAACTGCCACTATCGTGATCGTTTTGACCGAACGCTCGTGTTCAGTTGGGTGGTTAATGTGGATTAAGAAAGACTGCTTACTGGAAAGAACTATAATGATGACACTGTGATCGTGTGTAACAGTTAGGGCACATTAAAGAAGCGTGTCTACAAGACTCATCCGGGAGAGAGGGAAGAATACTCGTATCGACAAGCTATGCCAAATACTTAACTGTAGTTCTCCTTGACATCACTCCTTTTGATTGATATGGAAAGATGATTGGTCAGAAACTTATCTTCACCTGACTGCCAACGTTTCGCCCAAAAACTGAAGAACCTTCAAGTTTTGTTCTATTTGCTCATCGATCTACAGACTTTTGCGTTTTATATGCTTTAATTGATGCGTGCTCACAGCTTTCTAGTTTCGAGAAATGGAACTGACTTCAGGCTTTCGTTTGCACAGAATACTCGAACCTTCAGTTGCTAGAAGGAAATCTTCAGTGTGATCTAGCTTCCAGGATACCCATTTTTAATTGTCACAGTCTGTTTATTTTGTAACCTACTGATGGTCGTATCCACTGCATCTTGATTCCGTATTTTGATGATGAAACTCTGCATGAATTTAACATAGACATTCAAGTGTCAAAGTTAAACTCAACTCCATAGGATGAATTTCAAGTCAGCACAGATTGAGATTCGAAATCATCCCAGATGGAAAAGACAAAAGAGACAGACTGTCAATGTCGGCCTGTGATGGGTTGCAAATTAATTGAAAATATACGAACACGAACCAACAGAACCATCAGAGAAGTCAAAAATCTCATACGTCAGCGTTTTAGCGACATTACACTTAAAGGTGAACTCATTCGTACCCATCAGTTCTCTACTCAAAAATTTGTCTGTCAGTAAGTGTATTTATACTGAGCGGGGACAAATGCTTAAGTGGTCATTCTCTGAAATCAACCTATCAGATCCACAGAACCTTCCTGCAGTTAAGATCTGTGCATAGTGAAAAGCACTGTTTAACTTCAAGGGCATGAGTGAGAGTGTTGATAGTTCTAAATCCCTTGGGTAGCTCACATTGTAAGTTCTTTATCCACTCGCACGAGTCATCAGGTACGTGTACGTGACGGGGTGCTCCTTCAGTGACATTCAGTGTTCAAAGCTGACGTGATCGTAAGTGGAGCACCTCCATCCAAATTTTCTGACAATCACTTTCATACAGCTTTTCCTCACATTCGTAAACCGTTTGATGCATATTACTCGCCCACCGACAGAGGACAAGAAACACATTGTTGTAGACCTTTCTCTTTTCCGTGAAAACCAATGAACATATAAACCACATAACCTCCGTCAATCGAGTTCCAGGATAGTAATTGCATTTTATGTTGAAATAATGTGCAGTCATTTTAGATTGAATCAAGCGCCAGCGTAATTATACAACGTCGGCTTTGTGATTGTTGATCTTAGTTTCGGAACAGACAGCATGCACCAATGGTTTGCATATCCGGTTGTTCTGGAAGCTTAGCATTTGGATTGCAAACGTTTCATTGTCAAATGAGGTGAGATCACCGGTCCTTAGAAGTTTGAACTTCTGAGAATGAACGACGCACAAGCACCCAAACTTATACGTTTTGTTTGTGGTGACATAGAGTTGAAGTAATTTCCTCAGTGGAGGGGGTGCAGTTAATCAGAACCTTTATAAAAGCTTTTGTGAGTGCAACTGGGGTCGGTCCTGTATAGCTGATAAGAAAAGCAATTGGCTGCTACCTTAAGCTTGTTTCAAGGGGATGATGCGTAAAACAATTTATTCGAGCGTATGTGAGATTTAACTAAGCGGGTTATAGGAATCCAATCAGTGAAAAGCAGTAATGAACTAGCGCTTTTCAAAATAGGACAGGACGGTTGCTAAATAGCAACGTGTGATGTGAACGTAGCAGTTTATCCATAAAAAAGCCACTGTTCCTCTACTAACCTGAGATCGCTTAGTGTCATTCAGCCCTTCATCGCTGTGATTTTTCTAAGACATTAGCTACACACGTAACAATGGCGAAATCGTGTTGTTTGGCAGTGAAAAGTTTGTAACCTAACTGAGGGTTCAACAAAGAACCTAACATCGAACACAAAGGTCGCTTTAGACTTTTCCAATCGGTTAGTCTCAAACGTTGCAAACAAACGTTGAACATCTTTATGTGGGTAGGGAAATGAAAATAGCTTATTGGAACCATAGCAGAAAAGCATTTGACTGAATCTTAATATGAGCAAACGTGTTTCTGAGTTAAGCGTATGTGAGATTTAACTAAGCGGGTTATAGGAATCCAATCAGTGAAAAGCAGTAATGAACTAGCGCTTTTCAAAATAGGACAGGACGGTTGCTAAATAGCAACGTGTGATGTGAACGTAGCAGTTTATCCATAAAAAAGCCACTGTTCCTCTACTAACCTGAGATCGCTTAGTGTCATTCAGCCCTTCATCGCTGTGATTTTTCTAAGACATTAGCTACACACGTAACAATGGCGAAATCGTGTTGTTTGGCAGTGAAAAGTTTGTAACCTAACTGAGGGTTCAACAAAGAACCTAACATCGAACACAAAGGTCGCTTTAGACTTTTCCAATCGGTTAGTCTCAAACGTTGCAAACAAACGTTGAACATCTTTATGTGGGTAGGGAAATGAAAATAGCTTATTGGAACCATAGCAGAAAAGCATTTGACTGAATCTTAATATGAGCAAACGTGTTTCTGAGTTTGATCTTAGAATCGCTACACTGTGGAAAGTGACCACTGTTTGCATCTATCGTGTTTGCAATTAATCTGATTACTGTTGTCCATAGTGACGTGAATACTGACGGAATAACTTTAAAAATAACGATTGTTATGTATACACAATTTATAAATGAAATTGAACAATGTCATTTTTCAATGATGATCAATTACTGTGCTTTTATGAAAGTAATTTTAGCAGCGCTCCTGGTCAAATAACAGTGTACGCGGTGTGTCAAAAATGCAAGCACTTCTAGTAGACCAGTAATTGCTTAAAATAAACGGAACAATACACAATAATTAACTGTTGTAATACGGACGTCAAAGCTGAATCTGAATAACACGAGTGTGTTGCTTAATATCAACGGTCTGCCACTCTTGATGTCAAGTTTGCTGGTTCAGATTTTACCTTTGGCCATCTCCGCCTTTCTCTAAACATGTAAATCTACCGTGTAGAACGAATATTTTCGTGAGAACCAGTGAACCTGAAACAAACTTTTTGTATCCACACCATAGAACGTTGGCTGTGGTACAACAGTGTGGATACACAGTATGGTTACTAACAAATTACTAAATCATGGACAGCAAGAACAACCAACGTAACTGAGACTCCGGGGTAACGGCAATAACAAACACTGAAAACGGTTGTGTGCTCATACATCCGATAAAAATTTCTGTAACCTTGGATAAGACCACTTCATTTAATCATATCACAAGTATCAAGCTGCATTGTATTGCCACCAAAAACTTTACCAGCCAGCAGTACAATTCATTTTCCGTTCATTTCGTCCAGATTGTCTATCCCGATCAATAAACGCTGGGAAAAAAATTTTGTGTTGATAAAAATATTGGGCTAAATGATAAAACAGACTCAAAGGGTTAGTGCGCATTCACTAAATATTTTGATCCTGATGCCACGGAACCTTGTGTTCTCCTAGTCCGATTCAATAGATTGAAGAAACAGCGTGTGACGTAGGGTGCAAACGTTTTGTGTGCTGTTCCAGATGAACAAAATAAAGTCAAAAAACAGCTTGTGTATTGTTCACACACAGAGAATGTAAGAGCTGTTTTCTATTAAAACCATGAGAATGAAATCCTTTTAATGATATTGCGGTCGATGATCTTTGATTTCTGCTTATCAGAATGGGGTCAGTATTGTTTAATCGATTTTATTTAACTGTTTGTTAACAACGTTTTTACACGAGCTGTCTTTTATTCCTGACTACAGTCAGAATATTCCCGTTCTCAATAATTACGTTGTTGTCCAATTTCCCTTCCATGAGTTACGAGTTACTAGTTTCGTATACGGTATGCTAAGTCTGTTAGAACTGTAACTGCTCAGATATTATTGCTCATCAGTCGTGTACTGCAGATTTGAAGATTTTCGAAACATACATTACTTCTTTGAATAAGCAAATTGCACACTTGATTTCGTCAGTCATTTGCACGTTCAATGTAATATTAACCCAGATTAAACCTGATAACGTTTTTTCAAAAATACGTAGCTATCAGTCCTAAGCTTCTAGGGAATTCTTCGGTTGACGTAATTTTGCAAACGCCATTCAAATCCTTTTTCACTCAGAAAATGAATGAACTTTTATCTATGATGGTTTTGTAATGTTCCACATAAGGCCAGTGGTTTGGTGATCACCTCACTAGCGGTTGAATCTAAATTCCGTTCCAGAAAGGTGCCACTGTTGACTGCCAACAAGCACAAAACTCGTCATTATCAATTTTGAGTGGCATTCACAGTGGGAATACTCATGTTTTGCTGTTAAGCAGTAGTGCAACGGTAACACCATAGCAGAAAGTTAAATTCACTTTAGCTGTTGAATAAGTTCTTCCCGATCGGATAGCATTTCGGAGTGAAATACTGACATTTTCACTAAGTGATTGGTTCTGGGACGTCTGCCTTCATATAGGTAATTGCACTTAAAGACAGTTTTGGCTTGGTTCCTGGTACTGTTTTATGGACCTGCCCAGTTTGTGAAACATGTCCAGGGAAATGTGTAATGTGCCTTAATTGGGCAACTTTGAACAACAGTGAAACATAATGAGAAAATATTTTGTGTCCACATCCTTTTACTCGATCGCTTGATACATCCCTTTTTGGCTGTTTTTACCATAAACGGTGTTCGGGAAGGCACTGCTGGGGATTCTTGAAACTTCATATTTCGTTTCATCCCATTAGTACTTTGTCCTGCATGCGGTACACGAATAACACCATTCCATATGATCTCTCTGTCAGCGGCGTGAATAGCACGTTGGATAAGCGAAGTGATAAAGCTGCTCTGTACGGAATCCCTCTTTCTTTTAAAATCCGAAGTGATGTCTCAGAACTTAGAAGTTTCCACCCCTGCCTGGTTGCCCCAGGCATCTCTGTTTAAAGTTTGGGCAGGTTCATTCAAATCGGCGGTGCCGTATCGTCAACCTGTAATGGTACTACACATACATCTGCGAAACTAACGACGATACCTGTGATCTTTTCTAATCCTCACCAACTGTAACGTCTGAAAGCCACTGATACAAAAGATTTAATCCATGCATATTATTCTTTTTAACCTAGAACTCCGTTTTCTGACGAACAGTTGAACCGGTTCGTCACATTCAACTACTGTTTACTCCGTAAATTATCCCAAATTAAGTGGAGTAATCACATGGATAACGCAACCTTACTACACCGCATCCTTTTGAAAACTTCCGTTTAGCGGTCGGTTTATCAAATTAGGAAAGTGCACCGTTCGCTCTGATTGCGCCACGTACTCAACACAGATTATTGCCGTACCAGACCTTACTTGCCGAGGTCAACAGTGACCGGAAAAAATCATTTGCGAAGTTTGCAATAATTTTAACACAGGTAATGACATTCTTAGCTGCCCCGGTGTCTAAAGATACTGCGCGTTTCCTAACGGTTGAGAAGTTCGTGATCACTCAAGTCGCCTCTTAGAAGCGCTATCCAACGTAGTGGTTTGCAGCAGAAAATGCCGTGTTTGTACTCATGTTATTGGTGTCTTTTCTGGCTAGACTTATTCTGTCAGCTTCAGCTCCCTTTTTAAAAAGACGTATGTGTGCAACAACGGCGGTTGGAGGCACAGTACTATTTGGTCGAGTATATGTATTTTTTTATGTGTACATGTATTCAAGCTCAGATCTCATTAACGGGAGAGACCGGAGGACTATAATTGCATCACAGAAGGTTCTCAGAACAGAACACTCGAATGTTGAAACTAATTGACTGTGGACATTTGTTGACTATGCAGCTTACTCCAATCATGTTAAACAGAAGTTACAGCTCGTGTCATTTGGGTATTCAACAGTTTCAGATACGCTGACAAACTTACACTACACAATAGGCAGGTGTGGAAGTAGTCTTGAATACTTTGGATTTCAACAACGAATGAAATAGCTTTTGTGGGGGGTGTATGTGTGCCTGCAATTACAACTGACTACGATCATTTGAAATGCGATACGTAGGTCTGCTGTTATGGATAATTGACAGACTACAAAATATTGTAATCACTACAAATCCAAGTGAACAGAGTCATCAAAGCTGTGAGGTAGTTTAAAAACAAATATTAGCGCAGACAGCTGAATTTACCTACACTTTAATGAGATGACTTATCAACTGACAAATCGTATATCATATTTCAGAGGGCTTCAATATGACAGAACCAATCCGAGATAATCTGGTTGCCAAATTCGATTACTACGCCACTGAAAGTCATGAGCTGACAGTGTTGGAAGGTGAACGGTTAACACTGCTTGACGATTCCTCCCTATGGTGGAAGGTGATGAACGCGACAGGTGAAGTGGGCTATGTGCCAAGCAATTACGTCAAATCAGCACGCCAGGTAAACAATCTTATGCCGACAAACCTAATAAGGTTGCTGTTAGAATCTACTCTCCAATTTCATGAACTCTTTGAGTCGAAAGAAAGGACATTGCGCATCAAAGCTAACCGGCTCCAGTACTAATGCATGGATAAGTAGAACCATAGAGGAGCTAGGCTCATCACAACCGTTCACCGAGCACAACCGTACCAGTTCAACACTCGTCCAGGGAACTATGAAAACACCAACGGACAGTACAGCTGCTGACGTGTCGTCAAGTGAGATGTCCAGCGCATTGAATACTATTGTTCGTGGGCCTAAGGATGGAGTATTTTACTCTTTTAACAGGAACTCTCATCCTTCAGAGGCCATTCTAATGGCAGAAACAAACAGTCGTGATAAAAACATACAGGTGAGCGAAAACAATCCTGATGCCAAATAAGTGTGTCGTTAACTGTTGCACTGATTTCTATGCTTTTGGTTTATAATGTTCAGCCTATTCAGGCCCAACTAGGATCAGCCAGCGTGGATACATATTGCAGCCGAATCTGGGTCAAACGCCCATTTTGAAACCACGGCAATGCAAAGATCGAACTTAACAAAAAATAATATAGGTAGGTTGTTTCTCATGTGCAGCGACTACATCTAGGGAACACAAAAATCGGTCATTCGGATTGTGATTACCTTTGTGATGCGGACTGTTACTTGTGCCCATATTCTTGTCATACGCAACCACTCCTCACTTGATAACTTGCAACGAGAACAGCTAATTTGTCTCTAGGTATTTTATTACCACACTACCACACTACTTTGTTCATATTGACATCGTTATTCCGAATTTTTGCTGCTTCACGGTCCTTTCTTTTGGGCATATGACCAAACCACAACAGAAACTGGTGGCCTTCAGCAGCAGTTCGCCGGCATTTTCTGGTATGGAAATTATCACTACCCTGGGACTAGGATTGTCTCTTCAGCTGAGAAGTCCTCGTCTTCCAAAGCTTTCTGTTTCCTCAGGTTTCATTTTATTCGTCTTTTTTAGTGTCTTCAATGAATTAGATATGAGCGTCTAGGTGTTAAGGTATGAACAAATGGCAGACCGACCACTTGTTGAATGCTGACAGCAGAAAAAACAGGATATCACGACCAGATTCTTCAATATCAACGGATTCTTCATTTAGTCCATGTTTTCACAATGGAAATGCAGCTGTTGAATCACGACAGAATAAAGAAATTATCTACAGCATCCAAAGACATAATTACTTCACGCATTGCACCAAGTAAATGAACTCATAAACCGGCTATTCAGAGTCAAGTAAACTATTATCATCTTGCGTATTCCGCCTACTGTCTCCACTGAATCCATATTTTCGAATCGTGACGAAGATTCTTTACTGCATATTCACAGTCTGAGTAATTCCCGCATTTCGTGGTTGCTGGTGTTATTACGTTATTCTTCGAAAAGATCACTCTGATGGCACTCACCGAGAGTACATTTGGATGAATCGTGAAGTTATCTAGGAAATTACAATCTGCTATGTTTTGCCATCGTTTTTTGCTGAATCGCCTTGACAAAGTGTTGAAAATTTCTTCAGCCATTCAGGCCTCTTGTTCGGACGGACCCCCCCCGATTTCACGTTTCTACCGGAGTGAAGAACCCCCATTTTTAGCGCCATTGTTCAGTAAGATCGATCTAACTTGACTTGACGGTAGACAGATTCAAAGGTTTGTATTTCACCTGGAACCAACCAAGATGTTAGGCATCAAACCTGTAATGCATCCCTGTGTGGTATTGATGCGGCCACAACCGAAGATGAACAGGCATTAAATGTGATACACAACGGTATACTTTTGATCCTTCCGTTAATCAGGTGAGTCAGACGGGGATAAACGTATACTGCTAAACATTCGTCTCAACCCTTACAAACCTAAGGCTTCGGCCGAACTAAACCCGGATTAGGAGTACGATCCCTGAATTTTCTCGTACCGTTGACATGCATCCGTTTTTGGGGTGACTCCCACTCTTTTTGCTAACATATGACATCATATTTACTACAGTTAATGACAACCTGAATAATCACAAAATGCCAGCCGTAAATGTAATGCAATGTGCTATGCTAGTGACCACTATTGTGTAATTCAAAAGTGGAAAAAACGATAGGGATAAGGGTCAGAGGAGTAGGCTTCCAGAACCGCACATATCCCTCAGTAGTTTCACCGGTTCCCAACAGATAATGATCGTCGGGAACTGATCGTTACGACATTCAGGAGAATCGCTGTAAACAACTATCTTACGCCAGGTTTGGCGAAGTTAATAAACTTGCAGCTTTTCTCTAATTGTGGTGGATTGCCAGGTCGGGGGTGCGAGTTTTCGAACGCTCGGCCGAATACCTCAACGTGGGGGAGGTACGTTCGAAAACCTGCCGCGATCGGATCCAGAACAACGGGCGCGACCGGATGAGTCATCGCTCGACTAGATCGGACCAACGGGCGAGGCAGGGCAGGCGAAATACGACAAACGGCCAGATCGGAGGCGTGGTTTTTCCAACATTCAGAGGAACATCTCGACACGAGGTTGGAATACGGTCAAGGCCAACACTGGGTGGATGGCGGACAGCACGAGCAGCCGGACGAGCCATCGCGCAACGGAATCGGACAAACGGACGAGGAATGGCAAGCGAAAAACCCTCCGATAGAAGGCACCGGTCACGCACGTAAACCGGTTAGAAGTGCGCACGACGTGTGAACGGAAACCGGGGGGTGCTGCGGGTTGGAATTGCGACTTATAAACGAGAGAGCGCGCGTTGCATGTGACTAGCGGTTTGGACAATAAAGATTGTGCTTTATTGGACGCCTNCAGGTTCATTCAAATCGGCGGTGCCGTATCGTCAGCCTGTAATGGTACTACACATACATCTGCGAAACTAACGACGATACCTGTGATCTTTTCTAATCCTCACCAACTGTAACGTCTGAAAGCCACTGATACAAAAGATTTAATCCATGCATATTATTCTTTTTAACCTAGAACTCCGTTTTCTGACGAACAGTTGAACCGGTTCGTCACATTCAACTACTGTTTACTCCGTAAATTATCCCAAATTAAGTGGAGTAATCACATGGATAACGCAACCTTACTACACCGCATCCTTTTGAAAACTTCCGTTTAGCGGTCGGTTTATCAAATTAGGAAAGTGCACCGTTCGCTCTGATTGCGCCACGTACTCAACACAGATTATTGCCGTACCAGACCTTACTTGCCGAGGTCAACAGTGACCGGAAAAAATCATTTGCGAAGTTTGCAATAATTTTAACACAGGTAATGACATTCTTAGCTGCCCCGGTGTCTAAAGATACTGCGCGTTTCCTAACGGTTGAGAAGTTCGTGATCACTCAAGTCGCCTCTTAGAAGCGCTATCCAACGTAGTGGTTTGCAGCAGAAAATGCCGTGTTTGTACTCATGTTATTGGTGTCTTTTCTGGCTAGACTTATTCTGTCAGCTTCAGCTCCCTTTTTAAAAAGACGTATGTGTGCAACAACGGCGGTTGGAGGCACAGTACTATTTGGTCGAGTATATGTATTTTTTTATGTGTACATGTATTCAAGCTCAGATCTCATTAACGGGAGAGACCGGAGGACTATAATTGCATCACAGAAGGTTCTCAGAACAGAACACTCGAATGTTGAAACTAATTGACTGTGGACATTTGTTGACTATGCAGCTTACTCCAATCATGTTAAACAGAAGTTACAGCTCGTGTCATTTGGGTATTCAACAGTTTCAGATACGCTGACAAACTTACACTACACAATAGGCAGGTGTGGAAGTAGTCTTGAATACTTTGGATTTCAACAACGAATGAAATAGCTTTTGTGGGGGGTGTATGTGTGCCTGCAATTACAACTGACTACGATCATTTGAAATGCGATACGTAGGTCTGCTGTTATGGATAATTGACAGACTACAAAATATTGTAATCACTACAAATCCAAGTGAACAGAGTCATCAAAGCTGTGAGGTAGTTTAAAAACAAATATTAGCGCAGACAGCTGAATTTACCTACACTTTAATGAGATGACTTATCAACTGACAAATCGTATATCATATTTCAGAGGGCTTCAATATGACAGAACCAATCCGAGATAATCTGGTTGCCAAATTCGATTACTACGCCACTGAAAGTCATGAGCTGACAGTGTTGGAAGGTGAACGGTTAACACTGCTTGACGATTCCTCCCTATGGTGGAAGGTGATTAACGCGACGGGTGAAGTGGGCTATGTACCAAGCAATTACGTCAAATCAGCACGCCAGGTAAACAATCTTATGCCGACAAACCTAATAAGGTTGCTGTTAGAATCTATTCTCCAATTTCATGAACTCTTTGAGTCGAAAGAAAGGAAATTGCGCATCAAAGCTAACCGGCTCCAGTACTAATGCATGGATAAGTAGAACCATAGAGGAGCTAGGCTCATCACAACCGTTCACCGAGCACAACCGTACCAGTTCAACACTCGTCCAGGGAACTATGAAAACACCAACGGACAGTACAGCTGCTGACGTGTCGTCAAGTGAGATATCCAGCGCATTGAATACTATTGTTCGTGGGCCTAATGATGGAGTATTTTACTCTTTTAACAGGAACTCTCATCCTTCAGAGGCCATTCTAATGGCAGAAACAAACAGTCGTGATAAAAACATACAGGTGAGCGAAAACAATCCTGATGCCAAATAAGTGTGTCGTTAACTGTTGCACTGATTTCTATGCTTTTGGTTTATAATGTTCAGCCTATTCAGGCCCAACTAGGATCAGCCAGCGTGGATACATATTGCAGCCGAATCTGGGTCAAACGCCCATTTTGAAACCACGGCAATGCAAAGATCGAACTTAACAAAAAATAATATAGGTAGGTTGTTTCTCATGTGCAGCGACTACATCTAGGGAACACAAAAATCGGTCATTCGGATTGTGATTACCTTTGTGATGCGGACTGTTACTTGTGCCCATATTCTTGTCATACGCAACCACTCCTCACTTGATAACTTGCAACGAGAACAGCTAATTTGTCTCTAGGTATTTTATTACCACACTACCACACTACTTTGTTCATATTGACATCGTTATTCCGAATTTTTGCTGCTTCACGGTCCTTTCTTTTGGGCATATGACCAAACCACAACAGAAACTGGTGGCCTTCAGCAGCAGTTCGCCGGCATTTTCTGGTATGGAAATTATCACTACCCTGGGACTAGGATTGTCTCTTCAGCTGAGAAGTCCTCGTCTTCCAAAGCTTTCTGTTTCCTCAGGTTTCATTTTATTCGTCTTTTTTAGTGTCTTCAATGAATTAGATATGAGCGTCTAGGTGTTAAGGTATGAACAAATGGCAGACCGACCACTTGTTGAATGCTGACAGCAGAAAAAACAGGATATCACGACCAGATTCTTCAATATCAACGGATTCTTCATTTAGTCCATGTTTTCACAATGGAAATGCAGCTGTTGAATCACGACAGAATAAAGAAATTATCTACAGCATCCAAAGACATAATTACTTCACGCATTGCACCAAGTAAATGAACTCATAAACCGGCTATTCAGAGTCAAGTAAACTATTATCATCTTGCGTATTCCGCCTACTGTCTCCACTGAATCCATATTTTCGAATCGTGACGAAGATTCTTTACTGCATATTCACAGTCTGAGTAATTCCCGCATTTCGTGGTTGCTGGTGTTATTACGTTATTCTTCGAAAAGATCACTCTGATGGCACTCACCGAGAGTACATTTGGATGAATCGTGAAGTTATCTAGGAAATTACAATCTGCTATGTTTTGCCATCGTTTTTTGCTGAATCGCCTTGACAAAGTGTTGAAAATTTCTTCAGCCATTCAGGCCTCTTGTTCGGACGGACCCCCCCCGATTTCACGTTTCTACCGGAGTGAAGAACCCCCATTTTTAGCGCCATTGTTCAGTAAGATCGATCTAACTTGACTTGACGGTAGACAGATTCAAAGGTTTGTATTTCACCTGGAACCAACCAAGATGTTAGGCATCAAACCTGTAATGCATCCCTGTGTGGTATTGATGCGGCCACAACCGAAGATGAACAGGCATTAAATGTGATACACAACGGTATACTTTTGATCCTTCCGTTAATCAGGTGAGTCAGACGGGGATAAACGTATACTGCTAAACATTCGTCTCAACCCTTACAAACCTAAGGCTTCGGCCGAACTAAACCCGGATTAGGAGTACGATCCCTGAATTTTCCCGTACCGTTGACATGCATCCATTTTTGGGATGACTCCTAGTCTTTTTGCTAACATATGACACCATGTTTACTACAGTTAATGACAACCTGAATAATCACAAAATGTCAGCCGTAAATGTAATGTAATGTGCTATGCTAGTGACCGCTATTGTGTAATTCAAAGTTGGAAAAAACGATAAGGATAGGGGTCAGAGGAGTAGGCCTCCAGAACCGAACATATCCCTCAGTAGTTTCACCGGTTCCCAACAAATAATGATCGTCGGGAACTGATCGTTACGACATACAGGAGAATCGCTGTAAACATCTATCTTACGCCAGGTTTACCGAAGTTAATAAACTTGCAGCTTTTCTCTAGTAAGATGAAAAAATGATTCCAAACCTGTGGCGAATTTATACCTGAGAAAATGTGTGGTCTACACTTAACTTAATGCAAGAAAGCCGTCATCAACTTGACTGTCTGTCCCCACTATTTTTTCCTTATGCTTCTACATTTTGTGACAGCTATGACGCTTGTGACTCCCACCTACTTTCTTCCGTAAGACAGATGCATTTCAGCGTGAACTCACGAAAACTTGTGATCACACGAGTACGTCTTCGTTCAGACAACAAATTCTAATACATGTGTAAATCGTGGAGCATTAACTGACGTTGGTGCTGAGAGGAACATGTTGACTAATCGTAATTTTTGGTTACGGTTCCACTAGTTTATGTGTTCACAATGATGTTGATTGATGCTTAACATTCCCTAATAATAACTAGGTATACAGCAGATTGCTCATGATCTTGTGACCCGATCATATACATATACTGATGCTGTTGAGCTTAAAAATCAGACTATCGGTAGTGAGGGTCAATTGGATTCATTCTTCCAGTCTTTGATTATCCACAGACTAAGGTAGTTGAACCCTGCAGTGTACATGCCAGCCAATTATTTCTCTCGTCGAATGCTCCTTTTCGGTGCATCAGACGATTGAAGCAAGGTTTGAAGTGAACAAACGGTGATTTGGCGCAGAGAAATGGAGACATCTGTCCATTATATACCTGTTTCAGCTCTTGGGTTGGGGTCCTTTAACTCACACAGTCGACATCCGAAAACGTTTGAAGGACTGCTATCTGAATGGATTCAGTAAATAGATTTTGGCTGTTGTTTGGATGGCTTGGCTGTTAACTGAGTACAACTGGCGAATCAATCAATACGAAATACTTCCATCTACCAGTTTTCGTGTTCCAACAGTTTTGTTCAAACTTCTGAAGGGAATGAACTGTTTCAAATTTTTAAGGCAAAGAATTCCCGTTGAAACTTGCAAGTTGTTGCGCCATGTGGCCAGCTTGAGATGCAAGATAGCTCGTGAACTTGTCAAGATGTCGTTTCTTGATGAGTGCACACGTGACGGTCGATATCCCTATCAATTCCTGCGGCTACTGAGAAAGAACAAGCTGAAAGTGATGAACAATAACCCCAGACGTATTGCGACTGCACACATCGAAACTGCGCAAATGCGACTTGTGGATTTGCGTCAAACACATTGTCGTCTTCTTTCCATCGTAGAAAACTTATCATTATGCGGTCGTATTGTGTTCACACAATTCTGTAAGACGATCACCGATCGTACGAAGAGAACTTACATCAACCGTTTGCAGAAGTCACGTAAGAAGTCTGCTGAAGAACCAGTTCCACTGGATCCCAGTAAGTATGTATTGAACTGTTCTTCAGTACAATTGAATTCTATGCAATTAGAAGCCTTAGCTTTGGGTCTAGATTATAAAATACCATCATACAGGCCTAATCGTATTTACATTGAAGCTCAATTTGAGAGCTTAATTGATCAATTATCAGACCTTCAGCCAACTAGTGCTGACAACCTAGGCTGGCTTAAGACCAAACTGACTGATATAGCTAACGGGTTTATCATGACCCCAATCAGCGGCCGGTGTGCTATCACAAAGCAACACCTGCAATCACTAAAAGAACTTAAATCAAAAAATCTAGTAATACTTAAGCCAGACAAAGGCTCTGGGACAGTCATTTTAGACAGGGACGCATATGTACAGAAGATGTTGTCAATACTAGAGGACCGAACGAAGTTTCAGCAAATAGACACCGTAGACAACGTCAATGAAATAGAAGGTCGCATAGCACGGCATCTCGAACTCCTCTTACAGCTGCGCTTAATCGATGACAGGACTTACAAAGCTCTTAAACCATGTGGGTCGTCGACACCTCAGCTCTACGGCCTCCCTAAAACACACAAATCTGGGATGCCTCTTAGGCCTATCCTGGCAATGACCAATTCTCCGTACCATAAATTGGCACGTTGGTTAGTCGAAATCCTAACTCCATTGAAACAAAAGTTTCAAACACATTCTATTAAAGATTCTTTTGAATTGATCAGTGACTTAGAAAACATCAATCTTGCTAATGAGTTGATGTGTTCTATAGACGTTCAGTCACTATTCACGAATGTCCCGTTACACGAGACAATCGATTTTATTGGTGAGCTCGTTGAAATGAGCCACATTACTCTGCCTCTACCTAATGATATTCTGAGGGAAGCATTATTGTTATGTACTGAAAACATCAGCTTCCGTTTTCTTGATCGGTGCTACCGCCAAATAGACGGGGTAGCCATGGGAAGTCCATTAGGGCCCATCCTGGCAGACTTTTTCATGTTAAAGATTGAGCGGGAGTTAGCCACAGACATAGCGGGTCTGTCATATTACAAACGCTACGTCGATGATACACTAGCGTTCAGTCGGTCCAAGCAGGCAATAGATAACCTAGTGCAGCGCCTAAATAGTTGTCATCCCAACCTGAAAGTAACATGTGAATTTGAGACCGACAACTGTTTGCCGTTTCTAGACATACTCATTAGTCGCCGGGAGGATGGCTCTATCAAAAGAGCCGTCTATAGGAAATCCACGTGGTCGGGTCAATACCTGAACTTCGGTAGTTTCACACCGGTCCATCACAAACGCGCACTGGTGAATACACTATTCACACGAGCAAGACGAATATGTACACAGGACAGTCTTGCGAAGGAATTAGACTTGATCACATCTATACTACAATCTAACGGGTATCCAAAAAGGTTCATAGAAAGGCATAGTAGACCGAAACCACCTTCCGAACAGGTGGCCACAGTTAGAAAAAAGAAGGTTTATATAGAATTGCCTTTTAAAGGTGATTATAGCATGCATCAAACAACCCAAAGACTAGTGAATTCGATTAAACGAACATTTAACGCAGCGGAACTCTGTGTATTAGCCCGGACCCAGAAACTGCCTGTCCCTTCAATCAAAGGAGATCAGCCTGTCGGTGCCACCTCACATTGTGTCTACCAATTTACATGTAACTGCAAAGAAAGTTACATAGGCAGAACCGAGAGGTGCTTGATCTCCAGAGTGAAGGAATATTTGCCTGAGTGGGTGCAGAGCTCTGTATTACAGAAGAACGACAGTGTTGTTGAAACACGCAAGCAACCGGCGTCTGCAGTCGCAAGACACGTCCTGACCACTGGTCACGTTATTGACCCAATTTGTGCATTCAGAATCCTATTACGTCACTCCAATCCAAGATTCTTGCGGTTTGCTGAGGCGGTCGCAATCAATCGACTGAAGCCGACCTTGTGTGTTCAGAAACAATTGCTCGTAAACTTGACCCTTCCGTGGACGTAGTGACCTTTCCTAAACCACCGATTGGCTATCCACTCTGCTCCCTAACTGCTCGATATAAAAAAACCCGTTTCATGTTATTGCAAATTTGGTACTGACGAGTCAATACGAAATGCTTGCGTCCACCAGTTTTCGTGTTCTAACAGTTTTGGTCAAACTTCCGAAGGGAATGAACTGTTTCGAATCGATCATAGTTAAAGCTACGTGGGAACCATTCAGGTGATACTGTTTTGCTGTCACTGTCAAACTAATACTGATTTTCAGGTACTTCGTTGTGGACGTTGAATTTTATTCCTCCCGTTTACTTTGCTTTGCAGTTAAAGCTCAAGCTTTCCTCTTTTCTCATGGTTGTATGCTACGTAAACAAGGATAAACAACAGTATTGCTTACGATGACAGTATTGCTCGAGAGTTTTTTTGGTTGTATCCACAAGGTCATCGCCAATGCATAGTACAACTCTGTCCTCTCATAGCTTGAATTCATCCGATACTAAGAACTGTCAGTTGCGTTTTTACCATTCATGAGCTGCTTCGTTGCTTCGGTAGACAGGTTGATAAGAAAAAGGACACGATGCGAATATGTGTAGATCTGCCATGAACTGCTTGGGTAAGCAACGGAAATCTACTACTGAATGAGTGAATCAAGTGGAAAACATATGACGATCACTTGACAGAAACAAACTTCTTTCAGAAATTCAACAAACACCTGGTCATTTGACATGCTTGACCACATTCACTCATTTCGATATTTCCTACTACTGATAGCTCGTTTCCGCTCAGCTCTGCTCTATTATTCATTCCAATATTTACAAAACGTGCTGTTTCCATCTAACATTCGGAAAATCTCAGGCTCCTTGTGATGACGTACCAGCCCCACCTGTCCAGACCACAACATCACAACACTCGCAAGTGACCCCAAAAGCAAAACTTGATTCCTCGTGTGAACTGCTCTGCAGAGTACTTGTGTCATACACAGCCTGTATGTCAGACGAACTATCTATTCAAGCCGGCGACCGCATACGTATCTTTCACAAAAGTGCCGACGGATGGTGGTTTGGACAGCTCTTATCAAACAGTCTGAATCCCGTTACTGGTTGGTTTCCGTCTAGCTTAGTCGTTATAGACTCTTCCAATGGCTATTTCAAGTAAGTCTTTGTGCTTCCGTAACCCTTAAAAGTGACCAGATGATTCTATACTGTAATCAGTACTCCATGAATATGGGTTTACATAGACCGCATACAGCCAGCGGTGGGTAGGAACACACTTGTGTGCGACTGTAATCACCACATGTGTTAAACACTGACCCCTAATCAGTGATATCAGAGTCTGACTGCAGATAGAGATTTGCGTCGAAAAAGTGTTAATTTTTGTCAGTGGACCTGTTCACAGAATATCGCGCAATCTCTCGGGAACGTGGAAGACGTGACTGACGCTTATTTTAACAGTTTCCCATTCTCAAATGCACACAATGTACAACATTATACATACGTGTGTTTTGTTGGTTATAAGAACCATTAAGTAAAGTGAGAACCTTTAAAATGCACAAGTTTAGCCACTACACCAAATATCACTTCATAACAAACAAAATGATAGAGAGGCCTACTTAGTCCTTCAGTGAAACTATATTTTGAGAAGTTTTATTAGGTAAAATTAGGAGAATACTTCGCTTGACAGACAGCACTAATTCCTTCACTCCTATTCAGCTTGAGTCATAACACTCTAATTGACATACGAAATGACGAAAGCCGCACGGTCTCGACGTATCCCACTTCAACAAGTCAGTCAGTTAGTGCTCCTCCATACGCAGCAGAACTGAGCACCAAAGAAAGGGCAATAACCCTGTATTCTTTCAATCGAAATCAGCTGGAGGAACTCTCGTTTGAGGCCGACGAGATACTGGAGGTAATTGAGCAACCTAAAGTGGATGGGGAGTGGTGGCGTTGTCGCAACTTCCACGGGGATGTCGGTTGGGTACCAAGCAATCATTTACGCCTTCTTCGCAGCCCTCAGTTGAATACCCCGCAACACAATCCACAATGGAGGGGATCAACAGAAATGACTCCACCCACCACACAGTTTACACTCTCATATGGTGGACAGAAACGTGACATTTCAGCAACTAGCTTCCAGACTCGCTCACCACCCGTACCTCCCGATTCCCCAAATGACCAGAGAATCGACGGGGAAGCCCTGAGACTCACACATGCATTAAAATCACCCAACGCCAACCGGTATATCAGATGCTCATGGTTTTGGGGTCAGATCAGCCGAGCTGAGTGTGAACATATGTTAAGACACTTTTCCAAACCTGGTGAATTCCTGATTCGCGACAGTCACCATGTGGTGAGTGTAACAAATAACTTTTCCGGAGTTTCAACAGATTCCTTAGCTGTCAAGTACATAAAACTTTTGTCGGGCGTTTTTTGTTGATCTTATATCCATTTGTTTAACAAGCGTTGAGTGAAGTGTTGAATGAGTAAAAAACAGTGTCACTTCTCTCAGCCTGCTTATTTGGCTGAGTGAATGATGCACGTTCAAATGGTACTGTCATGACTAGACTCAACCCATGCGATAACGCTGTTAAAGAGAACTGAGCTGGTGAAAACGATCAGTATTCAAGAGAAAACGGTTTTTCACAACTTGCAGAAAGAGGTATTCATTTACATACGGGTCAGGTAAGACAATTCAAATACGACCGTAAGGGAGCCTTGAAAAACTGCTTCTTAGTTGACTGAGTAAAGCAGAGTTCTAATACCATTTGATCTTAGTCCGCCAAAATAACTTACAACTTCTAATTCTGTTGTTGTCTTCAAGTTGTTATGCATGAAGTTCTGATAACTTCTGAAAGGAAAGTGGGCGATTCATTATACTGCTCAAAGTTTCCATTTGGCACACATTATGTCTCACCACGTATTTGCACTTCACAAAATGCCTTCTTAGCTGATGATCACCAAGCTCAATACACATTTGTTCTAACACCATACTGCCATATGTTTTCGTAAGATAAAATTCACTTCAAGAAATAAAACCACGTGACAACTTCAACGCTCACTAGCAACTTACACAAAGTTACGTACTCAGCATTATACTATGGAGCGTTTAGAAGAATCACAACAGTGTGTTTTAACTTCAGGAAGGTTTGAAACATTTACCGTAAATGAAGATTTTTCACTACGTTAGTTTGGAGGTTGCAGTTTATCACAATTTACAGTGGCTGATTCACCACCTGTTAGCTGCATCAAACATTCTTCCACGGTATTGGATGCTGTAATTAAATTTCCCTACTTCAAGTTGATGATGAGCAGTGTGAGAACATGAATCTCCTCGTGTCTACTTCGGCTGCATCTGTTCTGTGTGGTGGCGGCACACCTGGGGGATAACAAAAACCGACACATATACATGACAGAACCAAGCATTTTTATTTGTTTAGTTTGTCACGCCTCCAAGTGCCTCCAACTCGTGCAAACTGGTTATCAAAATTTTTGGAATGATACGAATTGGGGGAAGCTTGCGGCAACACACAAATGTTTTCATGTTGATCAAGAAGGAAAGAGCGTAAATCACGGAAAATATGTCCACGCAACAAAGTCTGCTTCAGGAAAAATAATAAAGAGTACACAACAGAATGAAGCAAGACGAAATTAGACTAGGTAAAGAGATATTAATTCGGACATGGATACGCGGGCAGGAAACTAGCTTACCTTAACAGGCAGATTTACTGGTGTCCGCAGTCGTAGCCACCCAGATAACATACAGCATCAGTATATATGGTATTTATTTGCTTACATTCATACACCGGTGGGGTTGTTACAACAGATTACAAGAGAACGCACCCTAGCAGTACAAGAATGTTGTTTCTTTTTATCTCGCGCGACTCATCCGATTTACAGCGTTGGCGAGTGATCCTAGAAACAAAAACTCATACTGAACGTAAGAATGCACCCCAGAGGATGTAACAACGGGTTTGCTACTTTGTGGGTCGAAGTGAGATCATCCCTATACTGTCGATATCGTATACTGAGTTGACGCGGTCCAAGAAGTTTCTTCTTAGAATAAAGTGGGTGATGTACTTAAAAAGGCTGTATAACTCTTGCTGTACTCTTTCAGTCTGCTGGACATCTCTCATACAACCGATGAACTGAATACCATTGGAAAATTCTGTGGGTGAAACACCTCATGTAAATGAAATAGCATCCAAATTATCGTGTCAGTGTTTACGAGGTTCTTTCATAAGAAGAGCTGAGATTTTCGCATGAGACGGTCCGTATTTCATGCACGTAGACAATCCTCTTTAGTTACTAATCTCCCAAGGCTGAGGTCAATTTGCATGCACGGGAGCTAACCGAGATCTGAAGCACTTAGCACAGTGATGCACACTTAACATCTCCTTAAAGCCCTTCCATTTTGGTGACTACTCAATATTTGTCTCCCTTTCGTGTCATCAATGCATAATAGTACTGTGAAAATTGTAAACTTTGGTATCCGCTTCCTACTGAATACATCCTGGCAACCGTATACTGACTGTTAACAAAAACAGCAGTGCATTAAAAACCGAGTTGACCTAGAATTATATGGAATTCTCAACTTTGCTTTGGCCACAGTAAAAGTAGTCGCATGTACGAAAACACTGTCTAGGCCCTTCTGCTTAACAGTGTTTCGAACCGCACTTAAGCACGGCGTTGGAATTCCCAATGCTGTTAATGTGTTACTGTTTTTCTTCCCTGTCCAAACAAATGTCCACCGATGTGGTCGACTGTTGACAACAAATCTTCTGATCGTCATTTTGTGTAACGCTGTATAAGTAACTTAGTAATAACATACAATAACCTGACGTAAAATGTCCAAATTGAATTTTTCAAATTGTGAACATACACATGTTTAATTTGCTAAAACACGGTTGGAAGTAGATGAAAAGTGTGAAGTCATATGCACCCTCCGTGGTGCGTTTTTTCTTTTACCAATCATGTGCCAGATCAGTTGATGAGAGTAACTTGCACCCGATCGCTCAGTTGACGAAAGCCAGTTTACAAAAATTTCAGTCAAACTAGAAAGTAACTGTGTAGCACAACTCTTTAGGACATTTATCAGCCAAATTTTCTGATCGCAGGAGTAACATAAAGACAGACTATGCAGCTGACTATATTCAAAGAAAATAATCGACTCAAGTCCGTTCTTGCTAGAGTCCATCAGTAGTTGGTGTCCTGGCCACGACCGAGAGTTGAACTCCTGCAGCGTTCTCATGTCTACCACTTCGCTATTTATCCCATATTAGGCAAGACTGAATCATCAGTTAGAAGTAAGCTCATATTCGAATAAACCAACTCCCTGAATAGTTACTAATAGGAATCCCAAATAATATTTGAATATCGGTAGAAATAAGATAAAACACGACTGATTCATGTTAAAACTTTGGGAGCGATTTGCCTGAGAACATCGACCACGTAGTATCCTCACATACTGACCCTAAAGGTCACCGTGTTACCCCCATGTAGACTTTCTGTATAATCTACTAAGTTTCAGGCACCCAGCCAGAGGTGGTCGGACAAAGAATACCAGCCACCGAGAAATCGGGTGCTACTCGATTAGGCAAATAATCTCTGTTTACAGAGGGACTTTTTAAAAACAGTTCTGTTGATGTGACCAAGGATGACAACTAGAGTCATTAGCCACCAAATTAGCGTGAGGATCTCATGACACTACCGCAAACTGGTAACTTGGTTGTGTAGTTTGAACCACGGTTTTCTGGGATTCCGTAACTCAGTAAATGTCCTACTAATGTTCGCAGTCTGCTTAGGCTCTCTAAACTATGTCTTTAGTTCGTTGAACCCGTTTACTCGTACTGATCTGATAAGGAGCTATTGAAATTAATCGCTGGTTGTCGTGGTCTTTTATCCCTGAACTGGACTTTGGGTGAGATTCAACCCGGCAGCCTACTCAGACGTGGTAGTTAAGACGTAAGTTTGCACTAAGAAACTGTATCCCAAATTACAAACAGTCCCAGGTAGTTTGTTTCAGACTGATCGCAAGTAACAGTAGTAGGTATACTCGGCGGAAGGAGTTTTATAAACCTAGTGAGAGCGGGAACGTGATTGCAACATGTAAGTCTCAGTAAGTGAGTTTGGTTCCTTCTATTTACATTGCAAACTTTGCAGCTCACACACATTAACCTTGAGATCAGCTTTCAGCCTTCGTTAGACAAACTACTGTGGAATCGATATCAAATCTGTTGACCTTCAAAAAAAGAGTATATAAATTTTTAGACAGCATACCAAACCAAACTAGGTATGCATCAGTTAGCAACAACACAATAAGAGCCTTGGCAAGAAGTGTCGTCTTCCGACTGTCAGTCAGTGAAGCACGCACGCCAACTTCATCCCAGTGTGACTTACACAATAAGGGTTGCCGCAGCCTTTGCATGATTATGTTGGAGTGCAAAGTGGTTATTTCAGATGGAAAGGTTTTTTGTTGAATGTTTGAGGTACGTCAAGAATGGAGAAAATAAGTTAGGTATAAAAAATTTTAAGTGGTTTTAGTTTTCGGAGCTGTTTTAAACAGGATGCAACACACAAAGTGTCTAAAGCATTCGGATAATATCAATCTGCTTTAACGCAAAAACTAATTATAGAAATGATGAACGGGAAATTAGATTGAAATCACAAGCTTTCTGACTTGATAATGAACAGCACCACACTGTGATGACTATTCGGCTTTTGATCGAAAACTTTATGATTTCACGCCTTAACGGAAGCTTGCAATGGTCACGGACGACTTACTCAATGTCAGAAAGCGTTAAAGGATTAACACTGATAAGTTGTGTAGCAGAGTGAACAGCTTAGACCTAGTTACGAAAACCTCGGACTCTGACTAAATTCCGACAAACGACTGAAATAACACACCCAGACGTAGCAAACACCAAACGAGCTTAGTTACGGAGCGAAGCCGGAAGACCGGAAGTTTCATATGTTCTGCATATTTACTCGCCCAACCTACTGTCATGTGGATTGAACCAAACAGTCCTGGAGATTGGTTCCTCCGTCAGAATTTCTCAGACAGTTCCTGGCAGAATTTACCAGCGCCACTGTCGGGCATTGAAACTATCGTGGTGATATATATATATATATATATATATATATATATATATATATATATCTGGTCCAAGTCCAAATTCTTTGCAATCAAGTCTCTTCCAAATTTTCAACCTGTCCATATTACTTCTCAGTAATACAGTTTCATTGCTAAAGCACACGTGGTTCCACTCGCAGTTACTTGTTAGCGTTGGCACCTGATGTTCTGTTCAAATTCAAAACAGTTCAAATGGTTACTGGGCTTGGGGACTAGGGAAAGCACTATTGTGTACATATTCAGTAGTCCATAGGTTTAAATACATACCAAAATTAATCTACCACTCCGGAAACCTTTTGGAGGCAATATGTTAATTCACAAATTATTGCACCATGTACGTCAATGCCTTCTAACCACTCTCACATACATCACAAAACTTCGGCAAACCTTCAGTCGACAATCCAGCCCACCTACATACAGGTTATGAGATAAAAAAGAGTAAAAAACAATAGAAGCGGACAAAAATGCCAAACCCATATAAAATAAGCCTACATACATTAGGTATTTTGAAGAAGAAACGTGTTAATCCTAAACTTTTCTAATCACAAAGAACTGACAGTAAAATTCGTAATGAAGGTAGTTTGAAAAGTACACAACATTCTCGTATATAACTTTGTTTGATTGTTAATGGTCATTCTGATATTGTTTTTTGTTACTGATTTGCTAGTCTTTGATTCTATGCATCTGATATTAACATACGTAAGTTGCTGTTGGGGGTCATGTTTATTTCGTGGGTGCAAAACTCCTGCTTCGTATGTTACTTTGCGGAAAATGCTATTAAAATCATTTGAGCTTCGCTAAGAACTGCTTGGTAATTTAACATATTCGACAATCCTGGCC
The DNA here is from genome assembly GCA_008508345.1 of Paragonimus westermani. Lineage (NCBI taxonomy): Eukaryota > Metazoa > Platyhelminthes > Trematoda > Plagiorchiida > Troglotrematidae > Paragonimus > Paragonimus westermani. Next base: position 88,281 of record QNGE01001741.1, read on the forward strand.
GAATAGATGAGAGAAAACTGATGAACACTTTTTATCTTGTGAATTTAACCTGACAGTGTTCCACAGAATTCACGCAAATGTCACAACAGAATGAACAGGCAAAGTTGATAAAATTTATTTATTATTTATTTGGTGACCAATTAAAAATTTCCAGCTGGTCAATTGTGGCTCCATTCACGTCGACACATACCCAGTACTTCGAACCGCATAAAAAAAATCTACAACTTTATTTGCAAGTATGTTGCGACTGTTCAAAGTACAATGTCTGTTATGGCTGAGTCATGCGAACCAAATGGAGGACTGTCGAAGCCTTAGATCTACAGTGAGCTTGCTCGCTGCTGGCTATATACCCTATCCAGGTGTACGCAAGCATGATTGAGGATTGCGGAAACGGACATTGCATTCTCAAGGACAGTAGTAGTAAATCGCGGTAGGCGGAAGGTAGGTGCGAAGACTGGTAGATTAGGCAGTGATCGTTGTACGGGTTAACGATAGTGGGTGGAATAGGAGCCAGTACCAGTGGAAACAACAACCAAAATGATACTCATCTATTACAACTACAGTAGAGTTTGATTCTCCAGGATCGGATTACACAGTAGCAAAAGAGATTATGGGACCGCCTCGGAGGTGTAGTAAATGGTCGTCAGTCGGAACAAACAGATGTCACTAAAATACATGACAGAAAAAAGATGATTTTATAAACAAAACTGTAATGGTTTAACAACAAACAAACCTACGTCCTGTTTATTCTACCCGTTTTATTTCAACGATATTCCGAAGAAAATACTCCATTTTTATAATAATGATGATAGAAATAATCTATTTTTCTAATTGATGAGCTATTCAGTTACTTCTTTCGGGACCGTCCGGTTTTCTCAGATAGCTAGACTTATGTTTCTGCCTACCAAATCCGACATTTGTTCTAAGTAAAAGCCACATAAAACGTTATCCCCATCCCTCAAAGTTTACCTTGTGATAGAGAAGGAAGGATAGAGAGAAAGACTCAAAATGATTGGAGAGCTGTTTCGAAAAAAGAGCCATTGGAAAAACCCAAGGCGGTGCACGTATCAGTCCCTCATGAAATTCATTTAAAATAGCATCATCACGTTAACTGAACGAAATCCTACTGTTAAATGCCAAACAACCGACCCTCGTGGCTTTGTACCAAACGTTGTCCGGTTTAACGTCTGACAACCAAAACACGCACTCTGTTCGGCCGACTATGAACTGGAACTGTTACAAACGAACGTAACAAAGAATGTTATTCGAAAAAAGATCGTTAATGGAGATAATAGCCTACTAATTTTTATTGAATCCGTAACCAAAATGGATACTGCAATTAGCAATTCAATCCCTTCAGTTACGAACCAGCCGCAGTGGTAACCCTGTTTAGTGAATCAATTCTGCTATATGAAGAACATACAGTCAGTGTACAATCCCAGTAGGTCAGGCCGATTTTTGTAGAATAATCTGACGCTTGCTCAAAGACGTGGAGCATCATCTTATCTCTTTAGCCTAGCTAGTAACAAGTGAATTGTGGTAGTTGGGGATGACGAATTCGCATCTACGGGGCATAACTACAAATTATGGATGTCATTCCTCTCGACAATGAACAAATTTATGATGAACTAGGATGGACTGACGTTAGTAGTTTGATCTGTAGCATCACAACCGGTTGCATTGCATTGTGCAAGCTTTGTTTGTGAAATGTGGGAGCACACCGCAAAGTAGTATGAAATTGTTGGGCGACTTCATTCGATACAACCCACTGTGCTTGATATCGTCTTACTATATCGCAATTCACATGCAGTTCTGTTTTGTCTATCTGTTCTTAGGGATGTACGCTCTACTTCTGTCTGGTGAAAGGTAACCATTTTCAGTTGACTCAGTCAGTGCAGTTACATGACTATGTAACTATTATGTCTGCGTTTTCCTTTTGTACTGACCACTGTTATATCTGCTAGCTGGAAACATAGTCAGCTCATCAACTCACTTTCTCAAAATAATTTAGTCGCGTGAGTACATCTAAATAGCAAGATTATTGTACAATGACTGTTAGACTAAAAATTAATGTGATCAGCTAACCTCATAAGGATGTTAAAACACACTTCATTCATAATATAGCACATGTTTCCGTGCGTTCGTACGAAAGGCTACAGAGGAAGTGTTGAAAATGAAACAGTTTAATTTTTACAAATATATTAACGATGAGTATGACGAATTACGCATGTGTTGGATTTCGATTCGTTTACGGATAGTCGTCCGTGAACTACACTACACGTAAGTCCCCGATCCAATAATCATGTCCTGTAGGCATTCAGCTCTCCCAAACTAAAGCTCAATACTAATGATGTTCGGTGAGAAAAATGTTTTAGCCACCCCCCTTTGCTATCACTCTTGATTACAGTCAGGTAATCTGACCATAACATTGAACGCAGGAAACGTTAATCGCAATTTCAAAATACTTGTTCAAAACGGCAACTATCACATCGGCTGGCGTACCTTTCGTAGCATTGAAGACCTGATCGAGCACTATCGTCGACATTACATCTATACCACCGAACAGGAACGTTCCTCGCTGACCCGGCCGTTTGTGCATCCGGGTTTGATCTCTCTTCCAGACAGCCTCGTACCAAACTACACTGGGCTTTTGTATTCACCTGCATTTCGAGCATACGAAACAGTGTTTAATGAGCATTGGGAACATACACGACAAGCCTCTACGCAGTAACCTGTGATGTCATTTTGTATAATGTTGTATTATTCAGTAAAACGAATAAACTGCCATATACTTACCAGGTGGTTTGTGATTTACCTCATCTTAGGTTATGGTACACGAGTAGAAGAAACTGAACACTACTCTGGTAGATGGTATGCTAATTCTGAGCCAGAAGATCATTTACCATCGAGGTCTTCTTTTGAGTGAGAATAAGGTCAGTTAAGTGAAAAAGAAGCACATAACGTCTTAGAAACGTTGCAACCGCGTCCGCGTATACGCTTGCACGTGCACTTTTGTGGGCGTGTACACATGTACCATGAACCAACAGAACAGCTTGGACAACACCCGGATCCCAACGAACACGCTGGCGAATGGGAAGATATCATTTGGTTCGATAACATGCACAGAGGATAATTTCACCACCTGTGGCTCATGAGTGTATGACTAATGTAGCACGAGAGCGCTGGATGGATTGGTTTGCTTTATAAACTTGCTCACAACTAGATGAATGCATTAAGGAAGTTAACTCAAACAGGCTAGTAGTCATTCATAAACCGCAACCACCATCAGCATGATCGTTGTGATGCAAAGAAAAGATATCCGTTATTTGTTAAACGTCTATCGGTGGATGTTTACCTAATCGTATGGATTATGTGCAGACGACGGTAAAAAGACCACAGGAACACTATATGGCAAACCGTGAGGATTCCACAACAAAAGCGTCGCATTTACGGGCTGTCTATAGAGTAGGAATTTGAAAAACATCCAAATTCAAACGTAAGGTTACTCGATGCTGGTAACTGTATGTCTGGGAAGCATGCGCTTAGTCCAGCCGGTTGTACAAATACACATTAGGGTGAAAAACTCACACAAAGGTCCACAGTGCACAGCCTCCAGGAATGAAGCCAAGTGCATACACATAACCGCTGATGAAAAGTTGGACTGATACATCTATAGGCACACCTTCGGTCAGCCTGTCGGTCGGCTTCACTTCAATATGCATTTATCGCGTGACTGAGTATGCGCAATCTCTGGTCTGCGACGAGTTGCTGAACCATTAGATAGTAACCACACTCAGCACCATCAATGTGATAGAGATTAACACACGCAAATAAGCAATTCCATTTTCTGTGTATGTATATGTAAAAACAGCTGGCCACCCGTCGTAACAACTTGCGTGAGCTTTAGGAAGCCAAACAAACGTGCAACCTGGGACGATTCAGACAGTGAAATTCAAGGGCGTTACCATTAGTCAGGGAAGCTGTATACAACTGATTCAAAACTTGTGGAAAACTCCAAGTTGCACACATACTTTTGGATGTGGAGCATCGTAAAAGGCAACTGGTGGAGGTCTGACTACTCCTTAGAGCGACTGTGGCTCACACATCTGCCTTCGGACCGACGTTGCACAAGCTGTACAAGTTTCCAGCGTATATATATATATGTACACTGTGACCATGTTTAAGGAACAGGCAACTGGAGCAGAATGTACAAGAATCAATCCATATTTAACTCCCGTTCACAATAAGGAAGTGCTGGACTCAGTCATGAGGTGCTCATTGAGAATTATTCGCACGAGGAGTCAGGTAACCCTCCTTCACTAATGGGAAGTTTGGAGTTTGGACCATCATCAAGTAAGACAGCTGTCTTTCCGAATCCAATATCTGAATAGCTTCCAGGAACAAGTTTACTCTAAACAGTACCGCCAGCCAAGCTGTCCGTTTATGCTACCCAACCTCAGTACATAATTAAACTGTTACGACAACGGGACGATATGACATCTCCATTCAAACACATATATGGATGTCTCTGTTCAGTGTGCCGTCTCCACATTTATGTGTGTATGCCATTCGTGTTCTTTTCAGAAAGCTACCAACCCTTATAAAGAAGATTACTGACCCCGAGCACGCTCTTAAATGTCCTGGTCTACTAACTTCTGAATCACAAGTATTGTGTGAAAGCAGTCTGGATGTCGATCGATCATAAACACTTCCTGAGCAGAACATGACTGATTCAGTGAATGAACCAACTGCATTACTTGGTAAAACCTTGTTAGGTGAGGGACACAAAATAAATGCTTATGACAAGAGTCTATCGTGTTGTTCATACTATATCATTATTTCCGTACTCAGGAGTCTATAATCCGTGATGAAAGGAACTTTCAGCCTAGAAAACAGTATTTTGGTTACTGTACTGCTGTATTTGACTTGCTGGCGTTTTTACTTCAAGATTCTTGACGCTCAGTGCGTACGGCCACTTATGGGATAGCATACAAATGAAATCCAAAAAATGTGACAGTTCTGAAGAAATATATCGGCATCGCAAGAAAGATTATCTTAGAGGTGTTATGCTCTCGTGTCTCTGTGTAACTAGCCTCTTCGACATAATTAAAGCACAAGCGAGAGTGGTTGAGCGTTCAGATTTGATAATTCGGTCGTGCTTAATGTGAGGTCATTGGCGCAGTGGTCAACACGGTTGCCTCATGATTGAATGGCTGGAGTTCAAATCCCGGCCATGGCAAGGATATGCACTACAGACGATGATAAACAGATTAAGATGTCAATTACAACACTCCTGAGGAAGGCCACCCGAGGTGGTTGAAATGTAAAGTATTACAACTTGCTCATAACGTTGTGTTATTCCCAATGTGTTTATCAATAACATGTTAAACACGACGCCCAAACTAGTCAACTTCATTCGTACTAAATTTGGTGTGGATATCTCACTACTGACGAGCTCTAGTGAGAGTGGAACTGGGGTCTAGTGCTTCTTTTCGAAAGAGGCTGGCTGGAATGCGAACGCTGTGATCAAATGTGAGTGGTGGTCAACGTGAAAATAAACCAATGCCCCGACTACTCATCACTTTCTTTTATCGTCGCACAGTTCTCAATCACAATATTGCTTTCAACACGACTAAACAGCACTGTGTTCGAGGTCCTTTCACCCAAGTTTATCGTTATTCTAATGTATCAGGTGAGCTACAGTGAGGTGTGGTAAAAGGCCGTATAGTCCCAACAATGTTCATAAACACGCTGAAAGTAGAAGGTTCTTTCCAAGCTTAGCGCGGGTGACAGCCAGATAGGAAAACATGCAAAGAATGGAATGAGCTAACGAACAGTTGACGATGCCTGAACCATCATCGACAGAAAATGTGTACAGCAATCAAGCATATTAAACGGTAGTCCAAAAGGATGGACGCAAGTCGTTTAAGCCATTGATCATTATTGAGTTCTAACGGCTAATCAAATTTTATTCGTGAAGAGTTCCTTTAGAAGGTACTTTCGGCAACTTATCACACTCTATTCGTGTGTTACAATTTCAGTATGTGAAAGACAAGTGTAGACGAAATGAATAACTCACAGGTCCACACCTCAGCTACACTGATCTGTTGAAAGACCTAAATGAAACACCTGTTCGGAGACAAATGAAATCGTGTCAGAGTGAACGATGGCTTTCAGGATTTAACAAAACCCCACCTCTTGAAAAGTACCGTGCAGGCTGAAGTATTTGGACCAACAAGCTTAAACGCGCTGTCAGTATTAAGCACGCAGGAACCAGATTCACTACACTCAGTCTGAATGAGAGTATATCGAGAGCGACGGGCAGCTCGTCGGCAACTCACAAAAGTGAGCATGCAGTTATATTTTAATTCTGGAACCTGATAAACTGGTATCATAATGGGCGGGTATCTAACGTTATAAGCTATTGATCGTCGAGGTTTCTAACCCTTCTTGTACCATGTATTGAGATAATGGATGTTTTCATATTGTGAAAGTGGACAGGAGTTGCGTTAAAAGCAATCATTACTAAAAAATGATCGACAGTCATTGTGAATAAATGAAATACTCGGCATCCGGGTGAGCGGGTGAGTTAACTAAACGCCACCTGGCGCGTCCCCAGACAGCAGAATGAAGAACGGCCTTCCACATGAGCGGCCAGCTGTGAAATAAGCGGGGTTTTCCAGGCGAAAAAGCAGCCGCGGACAATGGGCGGTATTACTACCAGAGCCTGGTGGATTCACGGTTGACGGCCGAGTCTCCTATGAAGTGCCACATAAGCTCTTTGACGGTGCTACGAAATGGTGTACGCTGCTCCACAGCAAAGAGGTTTCAGATGTCCCAACAGGAACACATGGACTCCCGGACAGCATATCGTCTGTCTAGCCTGTAATCCGTATGGCGCATTGAAATCTCCAGTCTTCGCCATCCATGGACAAATCCCGAGGAAGGCGTATGAATCACCTCAGTGGTCGCCGGCTTCCACGGGTACAAAATGTATACCGAGTACCCTGAATAGGTGGACCTTGTTCAAAGGGCATGTGAACCAACTTGGTCATCGGTCCCCCAGCAACAGGAGCCATAGGTCTCAACAGCGTTGTCGGTTTTGGACTACCTAGCCTGACAGGTCTACTGCTTCGGATCTGCCTTCGTTAGTGAATTTTTGAACAGCTGCACTGCTTCTGTTGCAAGATCTCGCAGGATGTACAGAATTCATGAAAGGATGGACTGTATCCCAAGAGCTTATGCCTTCAACCACTGCTGTTCACCGACTCCTAAATGACTACGAACACCGTGCTTCGTCCCGTTGTCTTGAGGTTCAAGGTGGACCTCCTCAAGCCAACTCTCTTCTTCGGCATTCCTCGATCCTAACAATTCTGAACATATAAACGTACATTAATTATGAATTCTGTCTTTTTTACCTGTCACGACTCCCTGGCCGAGATGTCAGCTGCCAGCCTTGCCCCCATGTCACACTTTAGCACACTAAGCCAATTTGCCTCATTCTTCTTTCTTTTGTTAGACAACTCTACTTAGCAACTTCGCAGCCTCATTTTCTGAAGCACATACACCAAGACTTGTCTCATTTGCTGTCCACGACAAAAATCTTAGTCAAAATCATGGCGAGAATGTCGAAAAAACAAGCTTTCTTTGCTTGGAGGATACAAACTCTCGTCACTCTCGAAAAATCACTTAAGCTTGCCACACTAAACGTTTGGACACGGACATTTGTGAAAATGGTTCAGTAGACAGCCCTTGCACGTACCTTGGAGACCATCACCACCGATATCTGTTGTCTTACTGAAACACCGCTTCAGATTCTAGCTCAGTGCTACAACTTCTACCTTCTTCAGCTACTTCACCATGAGGGTACAACGTGCACTTGTCTGGGGAACACGTAGCTCAAGCCACTGGCCAGACCGATACTGAGACTGCCCTGGCCGCACACACAGAAAAGGCATTGCTTGACTGGACACCCATCAACAGCCGCCTTCCTGTTGTCAGACTGGAAGATACGATTAGGTGATCAATAGACAACCATCCCAAACGCATTCTGTTGTTAAGGCAAATGCCCCACATACTGTAATCCAGGTGGACTCAAAGATTACTTTCATTACAAGCTCACTAATTTTCTTCACATGGCACGGTTCACGGACATTGTAATACTGGCTGAAGACTTGAACACTCAAGTGAGCAGGTTAAACGCTGATGAGAGTGACTTTAGATAACCTACACGCATATGGTACTGGTCGAACAGACGAGGGTGAACGTTTGTTGCAGCCCTGTGTTGATAACGGTCTGTTTCTGATTAGTACTAATATTCGGCGTTATAGGCATCAATGCGCCAATTGGCGACCTCCATCTGCGAGTCAATCGTGGACACAGTGACCACATGTCTTCAGCAATCAGCGGCATGGCTGTTTCCAAGATTGCAAGTCAACCTGGGACACCTGTGTAGATTCCAATCACTCACCTTTATGTGCAATGTTCGGTTTGCATTTTGGTGAGAGGTCACTTCGTCGTCAAACACAAACTGATGTATCCGAGCTAGCAGGAACACAAACGTTTTACGCTTACGAGTTTGCGCTTGCCTCTAGTTTAGGACCCCACCCACCAGGCGACAGTTAGGCAGACTGGACACATACTAAATGCAATGCATGAATGCCTTGCTGCGCTGTGTGTTAGTACTGTTGGTTCAACTATCAGTCACTCGGTTTCTATGCAGTCATTGGAAATCCTTGACGCTCGCACGAATATTCTTTCGAGCGGTGAGTATGACTTGGTCAGCTGAGATACTTGCCCCGAGCTCCAGAAGCAACTACGAGAGAATCGCTATGCCTGGTGGACACAACGCGCTATGAAGATGGAACGAGAGAATAAGAGAAACGCGAGAAGAGTATATCGATGAAAAGCAAGCTGGGTTTTGCCTTGACCGTGGTTGCACTGACCACGTCTCCACAATTCGCTAGACGCTTGAACTGCGCCAGTCGTATAGAAAGCCAACATTTATTGTCCTCTTGGACATCAAAGGAGCTTTTCATTCAGTTGAGAGAGCTGCACTCTGAGACTTTCTATCGAGGAAGGATGTGCCTGAGAAGTATGTGGACATCCTAAAACTAGTTTATTGTCGGGCCCTGGGTGAGTTCAAGACTTATGGCAACGTACTGTCAACCTTTAAGACCTCAAGTAGCGTGTGGCGAGGTTGTCTAGCATTCTTCTTCCTACTCGAATTTGCAGTAGACGAGATCGTGGGTTGTGCCCTGACAGATCACGAATATGATGGTGTGGATTTGCTCCCAGGCACTCGATTTTGAAACAGAGTATGTAGACGACATCGTCCTATTCTGTGAAGGCTCATAGGAAGCCCACGACAGCTTAGGCAGTTTGGAGGCTTCGGTTCATCAGTTTGTTATGGTTTCATACCTACTTTATGCAAAGTACCTTTGTGAGACTCCGTGTTTACTCTCATTCTTGGTGGTGAGGAGTTGGAAGTAGTTGAGAAGTTTAGGTATCTTGTGAGATGTATCAGTGCTTGTGGAATGTTTGACAAGATCATAGATCGCATAGCAAAGGCCCGGATGGCGTTTACCAACGTACACCATCTGTGACGTCGGCATCATCTCAGTCTTTCTGTGAAATACTGAGTGTATAATGCTACCTTACGGACAGTTTTATTTAATCATGGAGTATCTTTTTGTGGCCATCGCTGTCTCCGAAAAACTAGCGGTGTGTGGTGACAGCATAATGTCAGCAAAGACGAGGTTCGCCAACGTGTTTTTGGAATGGATAAACTCTGTTAACTCATGAGCATTTGGTCTCGTCTGACAGGTTTCACTGGCTTCGCCACATCTTATGGATGTAAACCTACCGCCTGCAACATCGTGCTTTGTTTCTAAATGGTGGGTTGGGCTGGTAAGAGTAGCCAGGTGGTTCGAGGTATGAAAGGATTCACTGTGATTCACTGTAGGACGATCCCAGCTTTCTGGCTGGGGTTTGAAGTACAAACACCTTTGGTTGAGGACACTGTCTGCTAAGACGAAGAACAGGAGTCAACTTCACTCGTGTTGGGAGTCTCTGAGTGTGTCGTTGCAACTTTTTCCTTTTTTTTCATCCTGCCTACATTTGTTTCTCTCCATTTTACACATCACTTTTCCCCCTCAGATTGTGGCACGTTTGTGGTGGTAGTTATTCTGTATTAATTATCTGATATAGTATATGAATATAATATACATATATACCTACAAAACAACAGTGCAATTCACCTGATTAAAATTTGTTTAGGGATTTAAGAATGTATCAAAACATCAGCGACATTGTGAGACGAATTCCAAGCAGACTGAAACTCAGGATATCCATCCAACGGCGTCTGTACTGTTAAGTACAGCTCTAGAAGAGCATTTCGGTACCAATTTTGTTTGTAACCACTGGCCCATAAATAGGCAGAGGATAGGACTGATTAGATACTGCTTTGACACATCACTTCATCCCGCCACTCAGTCCCTCCCTTTGCTATCCAGACTAAAATGTGATTGAAAAGAGTACGACACAACAGAATCACTCTGTGGGGAATTTACATCCAGATGATAAATGGTAGTCTAAAAGCGTTGGAAACCTTAGAAACGAAGAGGGTCGCAGATGACCGACAGTTGAAACTGCTCACTAATTTTGGCTATGATTGTCATCAGGACTATATAGTGAGCGTAATGGCGCTCGATGTGGCCCTTGGTGGTCATGTCTGACGAGGCGTTATTGATTAAAACAATAACCGATTAGCGTGCATTAAGATCAGGTTAAATCGAGGCAAAAATTAATTTCTCGAAAAGTAAAACTAAACGTAGGGGAAAATAACATTGAGGGCTGTACTGCCAGGAACTGACAAGGCACGATGAGCTTCATTCTTTTAACAGGGTATCTATATGTCTGTTCATAAACAGTATCCACGTTTCTATTTGGTCAAGCTGGCCACCCAGCGATCAAGCATGAAGTGGCGGGAACGCTAAGGGACAGGAAAGCGGAGGAAATACTATGAACATGAGTTTGCGGAAATAAACAGACAATTAGTCCGGGTGCTCCGGTGGCGGTATCAGAGATAACTAAGTATGAGACATGGCCGAACTCATGCAGGCGTGCACACATTTAATAAGTCCTCGTTGCTGTGTTAACGTTACCCATAAAGTTAACGTGTGTAGTCTACAATTTAAATCAAGCAGAATTCCCGACTACTAATGAGTAGTCCGTAATCTACTAAAACTTTTCGCTCAACTACATCACGTTCGCTGAAACAGAATCAGTTAGTTTGACACCACTTTTGACTTCGCAATTCAAAGACAATGACTATTGGTTTTAGGCACCTCACTTTCTCATTGAATTTAGGATCATTTATAGCTCAAGTGGAACTGAGGGTAAGTTAAATTTGCATGATGTAGTTCAACCCTATTATTGATATCCACGGCTTCATAAATCTATCACTTTGAAATCACAATGAGTAGTCGAGGATCTGGCTTCCCATGCAATGATTACCAACAACATGTCACCACAGCTGTTACAACCAGATGGGATAGTTCAGCCGCAGTGCCATCTAGTTTCCTATCTTATATTCATAAAAAGCGAAGTTTAACTCCTGGTACACCTAAAGGCACTATCAGTTAGATTAAATGGGTGTGAAATAAGAGTTTTGTAGGTCATTGCAGAAACACTAACTGAGCTCCACGCTAGCCTTACAATCTAAACTTATGGGTGTGTCCCCGAAACGTTTCAAAATATCACGGCTGAGAGTAGTGTTATCATGCAATATGCCAAGAGTTGAAAGTCTCCAATTATAAGTCATTTAAGATGGGCAAAAAAGCTCGCGATGAACGAGGTCGGGCTCCAGTGAGTTGCAGGAATGCTGAATTAAGTGAAGAAACAACTGACGTTTAGCAATAGTTGTGGAAAAACAGCCGCTTTCGTCACGACTCTTAGGGCAATGGAGATTAGAGCATCTAAGGGCTAGTTTCTTTATTAAAGAATATGATATGGATTGAATTCATCCAAGTCAAGTACCACCAGCTAAATTAATTTCCTTCCGAGGTGTACCTATGTACGATATATTCCAAGGCATGAACTGTGAATTTCGTATGTAATTCAGCAGCTCAGATTACGAGAAGGACTATATTTAAGGACAAGTGTATACGCTACTTTGCTGGTTGCCAGGCTGGTGCACACCACCGGAACATCGTAAACATTCACTGGATTGAACAGGCACAGAGTGAACGATGTTATTTCGATGGTTTAAGTTGTGATTCAGCGAGCCAAAATTATCGAGCAGTTTTAATGTTGGAACCTATATCCTTACACTGCATCCACTTTCAGTTACCGCGATTTTTTGTGATGTGCCTAAGTCAATTTGTAGCGTAAAAGCTTCGTTTGCAACACTAGTGGGAAATGGGTCTTTTTCATCGTACAGGTTGACTACAACAGCCATTACGCCAGGCATACCAGTGGCGGATTCTATACTTTAACACAAGGTAAGAGGACTCACTCTACGAAGCTGAGGGTCTCAATCTAAGAAAAGATACGTCTAAAAGAGGAACATAGGTAGTTAGACCAGGTGCAATTCGACAACTATCGCCCACTCCGAAGAATTAGGATACGAAATCTTTCCAGTGCTCTAAGTCCCGCTTTTTAGAGAGCCGCTTTGTTAGGAGACACACAGACAGTAGTACGCAGTAATCAAATCGAGTACGGTGACGGCCTAACTCACTAGGGTAGGATTATACCGATCAAACATCCCTTTGTGGATGCTGCAAATAATGTGAGCTAAAATTATAAGATAAAAACTTTTGAGGACTTAAGTGCATTCATTAGTAGCGGAGTTGAAAACACTGGCCATTTACTTGAATTCGTCCAGTAACTGGAACAGTCTACCATCCATATGTTGTAAACGGGTTCGGGACTGCTACGAAATAATGAAAAGTAACATCACGAAGTCGATGAACACGCCCAGCTCGTACTTCAACGATTAAAGTTTAGAATCGCCTAATCCGGAAGTCAGTCCGATTGAGAAGCATCTTTGAACGGATTTCGTTTACTGCAAACAACTGCTGACCCAAAGCAGTGATCTGGAGCAAAATCTCTCTTAGATGAGTGGAAATGCAACCATTTTTGTGACAGCTGCGGGACGGTGCAACTAAGGAAAGTGAAATAATTTTATTTTTCAATCGGGCCACTTAGTTATCCTCGGCTCATTAGACCTAAATGATAACGGGAATAAAAACAAACCTCAAATATATTCAGTATTAGTAACCAAATGAACGCTAATACTCACTGCATGATTCATCTCGAAAAACTAATTTCCTGTTCACTTGGAAATTTTCCAGTAGGTGAAGATGTTTGGGGTAAGCATTCAAAAATTTGAGAGTGAAAAAATCACCCATTCACTTGCGTGTTTGACTGAAGTCGTTCGCACTGTGGAAGAAGCGACTCCATTGACAGGTCTGTGCACTGGAAATGTACTCATGACCAGATCGATCGATTAAGCTTTTGAGGAAAACCGTTTTCAGTCCCAAAACTGACTGACATTACGGTCTGTTAGGTTGAGAGCCACAAAACTGGGTTATTTACTTGGTTCCTTAGTAATTCACTGCCGAATGCGGCCTGTACTTCTTCTGATAACAGTCCAGAACGGATTTGAACAATTCGACCGAACACAGAAATCGTGCCGTCAGTGTGTTAGAGATAACTGGATAGACTAACTTGAGTTGTACAACATTAGTTGTTGTGAGTCCCTAATGAAGACATTCTGAAAAGTAGGGTGGACCATAAACATTCATTTGAGATTTGTTCGTCTTGTCCAAGGGTTGATAACTCGATGCCCCTTGGACCCAATTTATTCAGCCGGCACTCAAAACCTATAATCTCACGTAAGTTTTAAAAGGTTCTACTGTCGTGTTTAGCCTTAACAATTCGAATAACCTCCACCTAGTTCACTAGTCATGTAAGTCAATGCTGCGTGATGAACTGAATCTGCCACTCATGTAACGACTCGCATCCTGATACGCAATCCGCGTTCACACGTGCAGAAACACTCTTTGTACACGGAATATTGATCTTGACACGCACACAATTATCGTCAACCGGAATAATCACAGCATAATAGCGTTCATACACACTCACACCGGCTGTGTTAGAGACCATTGGTTGGACAAACGTGACGCAGATGAGCACCCTATAGACAGGTCAAGCGTGCGTTTGGCTGTGCCAGCCAGACTGTAACCACTTATGCTTAACAGAAAATCTCTCCACAGTTTCTGTTATATAAATGTATGCTCACTATTACATGCATTTGTGATACCAGTAATCTTCAACCATAGTGCAAAAGTGCACTGCATAGGTCACTATGAAGCTTCGAGTGGTACGAATTCCACGTGAAAACTTAATATCACAGGTTTACTGGTGGTTAAACGAGTTTCGCCTGAAAAACTGAGAAGTCGTGGTGTTAAACAAGTGTCATCGGAAGTGCAACTTAAGTAAGGGAACCTTCTCATCTTCAGCTCAACTTTGCAAGCACAGTTTAGGCACTAGGCTGGAAGGAGTTCAGTGGCTGCCGGAAGAAACAGCCATGCACTCTGGGAAGAAAATGAGCGTCTCGGAAGTTAACGATTCTAAACAGTTTCCAATTACGAAGGATGTATCACATTCTAACAACCTAAATTCACATCTTCCGAAGGGAATCGGGTGGTACACGTTGCCAATGGGCAAATCGATGTTTTCGGCATAAAACTGGCCTTACAATAATCCCAACATGTGAATTCGAACTACACTCGTTTTCATGAGTCCCGAGAGATTGGATTGGCAGAATTTCAGATAGCAACAAATAATATAGGAAATCAGAGAACTAAGATGCCTCCCGCATCGTTGGCATTCCGATGCACAACATGGAGCCTAGGCTGCTGGGCATTCAGTTTGACGTTTAGGTGGACAAATGTTCAGAAGAATGCTTACTTGGAAATTAAGATGTAAGGCCATGATAAAAATTCTACATAGATGGTTTAAAACTGCCAGGATTGTATAGGAGATCTTTTCTTCATTTGAGATCTATATAGAATTGGCAGTTTGAACGGAAAATGGATGCGATGTTCGGAAGCACCGGGGTATGGGGCTTATAAGAACTGAAACACAAATGAAATACGCGATGAGCTGATTACGAATCTAGCTGGCCGATGCCCATTTACTTCACACTCGACCTCATCCGGCTTGTCGGTTAGAACTTGGAGGTTTTGCTTGACAAACAGAAACGAGTATCCCGTTAACTTGCCCCATTAACGCTACCAACCCCTGAATATTATTTTGATAAAACACCTTCATTGACTAAAAATACAAGATTATGATCCGTTTTCCATTTGCTGACGTGATATTCGGACCCTACCTAGAAGACTCATTGATCTTCGTCCTAATCGAATCCCGTTGCAGTCACAGAACAATTGAGAGGATCAGATATGTAACCTGCCCATACTAACCAATGATTAATCGGGGACTCGGTCGACAAATTGGCATCACACACATTTGATCCTATCCTTAGCATTAGCATAGATGTTTCAGTGGGACTTACTTCAAAAGCACTAGAAGTGAGTTTCTCTCTCAATAGAACACATGAGTGGAGCGTACATTTGACTTGCATAGGATCGGAAGTTCAGTTCATGTTCTCAGGAGACAACCTTGATGACCAGTATGTCACTAACCCAAGAAAACTATCGTTTGTAGACCACGATGTTACGGTGGAAATCGCCCAATATTCAGACTGATCAATAGTCAGGAGAGCCTGGGAAATTAATCGCGCACTTCTTTATGTGCAGGTGACTGCTTCGAAGGGAAATATTCAGTCATGTCTACAGACTTCCAAAGCAATTTGCTTTCAAAACAAGCATTTAAAAACGCAAAGAGTAGTCGCCCTGACGCCTCTAAAAGATCGGACGTGAAAAATATACGTGGAACATATAACTCTGTTTTAATCAGGTACAGTCGTAACTGCTCAAGTCGGAAAATGCGGAGAAGGTCACCATTATTGCAATATTTCATGAAATTACACTAATTGCCAGGTAGTAGTTGAGTGATGGAAAATCAGTGCTTACCCTAGGAGAATCGATAGTGAATGACCATTACAAAGGGTTCACCAAATTTCGGTGGTGCAATCTTACGTGAGTCGGTAGTGTACCAAATATTTTTCATTCGAATTCTGTTATCACGCCACCACAACTAGAAATGCGCCGCATGAAAGCCCAAGTGTAACTTTTTGTAGCTAAATATTTTTGTTAACAGATAAGAGGAAGCTTTACAGTCGGAAGTGAAATGTCATCAATAGGAGTCATTTCAAGTCGACTACAAATCGTTTTCAGAAGTATCCACCCCCATTGCCCTTTCAGCTACGGCTAGCGGCATCCGATTCGGATTAGCCTGTCACAGTGACCGAAACCAAAGGACGCCTATGCTTAATCATCACTGCAATTGGCTTGCGCTGAACCACTTGCAGTTCCATCCACACACCATATATCCAGTGTAAACCCGAAGGAATAAGACCGGGATATGTGCCAGTGGGGTCTTTCTGCCCGGCCGGCCCATGCTGGTTAGCCAGCTGATTGGTTAATAAGGAACGGAAACTCATCTCTCGGAAACTAAACAGAGAGAGACTGCAATGACGAGATCTAAAATAAGGAGAAAGATTTGTGAGGTGTAACACAAGAAGCGTTGCAGTATGGGAGTGCAGGTTAGTGCATCCCAGAGGAGATAACGATGAAAAACGAAGTATAGAGTGAACTAGGAAAAGCCAGCTAGACCATTCATCGTACAGTACACCAACAAAGCTGAAGGAAAGAATGGATAGAAAAACACAGACACTCAAGTTTCTAAAAAGAGCGGATTAATTGTCAACCATCAGGCTGTTGGCCGATGCAGTCGTTAACAGGAGTAGAATGGATATGCTTATATGACCTACCTGAGCCTAACGTACTCGTCGCCTCTTCACCGACGGTGTACTGTGAGTACGCTGGTGACCTACTAACCCTAAACGGCCAGCGCATTCGCGGCCGCACACATCGCAACGTCATATAGTCACGTCACCGCGACCTATGACACCGATGGTTTCCTTGCGTACCGCACGCCTCCGCTCGCGGCCACGCAATAACTGCTTGCTGAACCTTCGCCCGCCCGCCCAGACCGTATTCCTCCAGGCCGTCCGGTTCAACGCCAAATCTTCCCAACATCTAAAATCAATGTTACAACGAGAAACACTTACCTGAACAACATCCTGGTACTTCCGGTTCTGGCCACTGGGATTTCGCTTACCTGACTTCACTTGTCCGTACAGTAACCGCTTCGGGATACGGTCATCGCCCATCCGACGGACGTGACCGAACCAACGGAGCTGGTTCAGCATCAAAATGGCTTCCATCTCGTCCATGTCCAATAGCCGCACTACCTCATTGTTCGGAATCATGTCCGACCACCGAATACTCAAGATGCGTCTCTGACACTGCACATGGAAGCGGCTCAGATAGCTCATGTTCCGCTGATACAATGTCCACGTCTCACTTGTCATGGTTGGCGGCATCCGATTCGGATTAGCCTGTCACAGTGACCGAAGCCAAAGGACGCCTGCGCTTATATATCACTGCAACTGGCTTGCGCTGCACCAATTGCAGTTCCACCAACACACCACATATCCAGTGTAAACCAGAAGGAATAAGACTGGGAGGTGTACCAGTGGGGCCTTTGTGTCCAGCCGGCCAATGTTGGTTAGCCACTTGATTGGTTAATAAGGAAAGGAAACCCCTATCTATCGGAAACTAAACAGAGAGAGACTATAATGACGAGATCTACACTGAGAAGAAAGAGTTTTGAAGTGTAATACAAGAATCATTGCAGTATAGGAGTGCAGGTTAGTGCATGCCAAGGAAGATAGGGTTGAAAAAGAGAATTCTCATTGGACTATGAAAAGCCAGACAGACCATTCATCATACAATACACCAACAAATTCGAAGAAAGGAATGTATAGAAGACCACAGCCACTCACGCACATGCATCTGCTTTTGGTTTGGCTGCTCCCCTTTGGCCAATCTGACAAGGTTGAACCCGCAAGGACCGTAGTCACAGCCAGCACAGCCCTCCGGATCAAAACAGCACGCAAGCCTGACCACCACGCCAAAGTAGCAGAAAGGGTCAGGTCTCACTGTCATACAGCAGTATAGACACCACCACTGGGCGGTAGACACACAGCGTGGTGGCCATCTTCAGGCTACGATTCTTCCAGACACGCCTTTCAAGGCGTTCGAAAGTAGCACTAGTCTTCGCCACACGCGCTGTCAGCCCGCAGTCCACGGAAAAATCTGTCGACAAGTTGCTACCCAAGTAGCAAAAATCCACGCAGCTATTCACAGTGACTCCAACGATGCGAATTTGGGGTGGAGGAACACAAGCAGCACTTCCACCAGGAGAAGGCTAGAAGAACGAAAACGTCTTGCCTGTGTTGATGTCCAGTCCAAACCTCGATGCTGCCGAAGCGAAGGCTGCAGCCAGACGTTGCAGTTCTCCTTCACTGTGTGCCAGCAATGCTCTGTCATCTGCGAACAGAAGCATGTGCATCGTTGGGGTCTGTAGCCAGGTTGGGGCTCCGAAACGTCGGATATTCAACAGAGGCCCGTTCGTCCGGTACTCCACCTCAACACCATCCTCTCCAGAGTTCTAAAAGGCAACTGTTACCATGACAGTCAAATATAAGCTAAATAGAACTGGGGCTAGAACACAACCCTACTTCACGCCAGTGAAGATGTCAAAATCACCAGAGGTTGATCCATACGATTGCACCTTCCCCTTCATGCCTACATGCAACAATCTAACCATATTGACGAGCTTACCTGGACATCCAAACTTACCAAGCACCGTCCACAGCGCCTTGCGGCTCACGGAATCGAAGGCCTTGGTGAAGTCCACGAACAAGGCATACGGGGGTTGGTTCCATTCCCGACACTTCTCCTGAAGCTGTCGAACAGCAAACACCAGGTCGATAGTACTCCGACTCGCCCGGAATCTACACTGCTCCTTGGGCATTCAGTCAGTTCAGGAGGATTCTGGCAAGTACCTTGCCTGCACAGCTCAACAGGCTGATACCTCGGTAGCTGTCGGCACACTGCTTGCTACCCTTACTTTTGAACAAGGGTACAATAAGGACGTCCTTGAAGTCTTGCGGCATCGCCTCGTGCTTCCAAATAAAGTGAACTAGCTGGAGCAGAGCGCGTTCCAACGCCGGCCCTCTATTCTTCAGGATCTCACCTGGCAGCCCATCCTCGCCTGCAGCTTTCCCGTTGCGCAGTTGACCAATCGCCTTCTGCAACTCCAGCAAGTCTGGGGCGACAGCAAGCGAAGATTTGACGTCCTGTTGAGGAAGGCTGTTCACAGTCATTCACTCAATTGTAGCATGGCGGTTTAGCAGGCTGTCGAAGTGTTTGCGCAATATTCTCATGATGTCCTCCGGCTGGGTGCAGGAATAGCCGGTGTCCACGTCTACCAGTGCCTTAGTAGACTGGATAGATGGACCGAAGATCGCCTTAAGCGAACCGTAGAACTCCTTGTGTTGCCGGCGATCTACGAAACTCTGTATGCGTTCGTCCTGTTTTACTCCACCAGTTGTCCTTAATTCCGCGAACACGCTCGGCCAGTTGACGGCGGATACTCCGGAACCTAGCCTTCTTCGCTCCATTGGTCGGGTCCATTGTGGATGTGGCGAGCGCGGCGTTCTTCTCTCGTACCAACTTGGAGATAACCACGCTGTTTTCATCGAACCAGTCCCAGCGTTTCTTGCACTTCACACCGATCGTCTCAGTAACTGCTGCCGTAATCTGTTTCTTGAGTTGTTGCCACATACCCTCGGGGTTAGTGGATACAGGAGCGTTTTGCAGACGGGCGACGACTGTACGTTGAAAGGCAGTCTTCGTCTCCCAGTTCTCCAGCTGTCTGATATCCAACTTCTGCCGTTGTCCGGAAGATCTACAATAAACAGGCTTACATATATGAATAAACAATTTGGTCCTGACCAGCCCGTGATCCGTGCTACATTCAGCGCCGCGCTGCCGCACAATCACGTAGTCAAGCAAATGATGGTGACCGCTTCGTGGATGAGTCCACGTCGTGATGTCGCTCGCACTCAGCTGTAATCGGGTGTTCGTGATAGCCAGCTCGTAAGTAGCACACAAGTGCAGCAGACG
Organism: Paragonimus westermani; assembly: GCA_008508345.1. NCBI lineage: Eukaryota > Metazoa > Platyhelminthes > Trematoda > Plagiorchiida > Troglotrematidae > Paragonimus > Paragonimus westermani. The sequence continues at coordinate 108,512 of QNGE01001741.1, forward strand.
ATCACCGTTCGCGTTGACTAAACCAATGCCGTAGGGTCCGAGGACTCCCGGCCAAGCTAACGAGTCGCACCCAACTTGAGCGCTCAAGTGGCCCGGAACAAACAGTCGGTCACTCACCGGCGCCGACCGGAATGTGACGGACAGCTGATTATAGAACTGGTCCTGTGTATCATCAGTGTGACACATATTTAGACCATAAACACTAATAAATGTAGCACACTTACCTCGACCGAGTCGCAGGCGCATCGACACCATTCGAGGGCTGATGCCATGCGGTTCGCCTATCATCAAAGCATTGCTGCGATCAACAGCTGCAAAACAGACACCATGCTTCCGAACACTGTCTGCCGGGTAACCTATCCAGTAGAACGTGTACCCAGCAACTGCTTCCCGCAACTTACCCTGGTCGGCAAACCTTGTCCCACTCAAGGCTGCTACCTCTATTCCATATCGACGCAGTTGCAGCGCGATCAGGGCGGTGCGTCGTTCGGTCGTTCTGTGGCGCTGCATCGATCCAGCAGCGAGCGCACGTTCACGTCTCAATCGTAAGCGTCTTGCGTCCACGGGCCTGTCTCAAGTCGGTCTTCTGGGCACTGAAACCTAATTGAGCATTATCTGCTCGGGGGTTCATGGTCGAGGGGAAGTTTGAGGATGAGTGTCTGGCAGTAGCATATTTTCGCCTATCCACCCTGCCATGTACAGCAGTTAGGGCGACCCGGTTTATCCTGTGCGACGGCCGATGCAGTATGGTGTTTACTTTATTTTCTATGATCATTGTTTGTATGGGCTTCGGATACTGCCAGAACACACAGACCTGTACAGGAGAACGATTAGGGCCCTCAACCAAAGCCTTTGGCTAAAAAGCCAGTACCGCAAGACAGCAGGTGACTCACACACATACACACACACGCAGACGCTACAGCATCAACCACATAGGAGAGGATCGACAGCCATATCAGAAGAGATCCGGCACACACTCACAGGAACAGTAATACTGTACAGACGATCCTAGCAGACAGACACAGTCTAGGCAAAAACAAGCATCTTGTCCAACGAAGTCACAACACTCGGTCACCACGCACAACGAACGCATCTGCTTTTTGTCTGGCTGCTCCCCTTTGGCCAATCTGACAAGGATGAACCTGCAATGACCGAAGTCCCAGTCAGCACAGCCCTCCGGATCAAAACAACACGCAAGCCTGACCACGACGCCAAGGTAGCAGAAAAGGTCAGCTACACTTACAAACAGACCGACATAGTTCACTTCTTGGTACGCACAGAGACCAGGAAACATGCAAAATGTCTGGATTTTGTGGAAACCTACTCTTAATCCTGTTTTACACTGTCCAGCCGATAATTGTAACTTAGCTATCAGTGCGTACTTAGTGACTTATCACATTAGTTGTCCACGTGACCGCATCATAGGTTAACATGTTAACTCAGAAAGATGAGTTCCACCCCACAAGACTACAACATTAGTTGCTGCATGTTAGTAGATGAATTCCTGTTTATCGATTGACCCAACACTGCTACTACACTTCGGTTGACCATGAACGCCTAATTTGTCAGTTGACATCGCAACATGACATCGGCTATCTAGCTGTAGTTTTCAAGGTCAAGCACGCAATGATATTATCTAATCGATATAGCGATGTCTGATTAACGATCAATCACCGACTCATATGAATGATCGAACTTGATTCTACTTTCACACAACTTCGACAAGTATCTGTTGAGCGGTGAAATTCTATGAGCAAAATGCGCTGTGATGCTGCAGGTCCTATAACGTTGCTGATTTGTTGCCTAATGTTATGTGGAATACTGTTTGTGACTGCCGGCTGGTTCGTTCCCAACACATACAGCTTGAATTCCAGTTTGCCAGCAACAGTGAATGAGGCGAACATCTACAGGTACGAGCGTGTGGAATCTGGCAAGGCTGTGAGCACCGTGATCGGAATGGTTTGTTTACTGTTTGCTGATGTCGGACTATTGATTATGTTGGTAAATGTGGTGACTAAATGTGGTTGCACCCAAAAGCATCTACCGGATCACGAGTCAAATGAGAGAGTTCCAGTGCTACCATCCCCGAAGCAACGTTAAGGACAGTAGCTGGCGAAAAAGTGCGACAAGCAGGTAACGCAAGTTTACTGAGATGTACGAGAAAAGAACGATCGAGCTGTCCAGATCAGAAAACGTTTTAGCAATCTGTGTTAACGCACAAAGGTGTGAAATGTCACTTTGTGCTCATCTTAGAAAATACCTCTTCAAATGACCAGTTAAGTTTTAGTTCACAGAGTAGTGAAAAATCATGGTTTTATTACCGTTATACTATTGCCTTTTAATATTCAGTTATTAATATTATCTATGAAGAATATACACGTGAACAGCTTGAGACTATTCCCCCTACTTGAAAATCGGGTTTGGTACCAGTCGTATGTGATAATTTAAGAGTAATCACTTCAAAAACCCACAATGGTAAAATAGTCCTCCAACCCCCCGAGTTACCCACCGATAGAGTCAAAATAAAACTGGAATTGGATCAAGCAAGTATTCTGGAGCATGAAAGATTTCTATCGATTGCGAATAGTTTCTAGCACTGCAGGAACCAATGTTTTCAGCCAAACAACGCAAGAATGGAAGATGTTAGTTGTGATACATTTTGCCAGATCCGTCACTAACGTCCTGATATACAGCAACTCAAGAAATGCCATCTACCACATTAATCATTATCGTCTTAAAAAGGACGGGTAAAGTACTTAAAAACGGAAGGAAAGCAATACCCGGGTATGGTGTATTAACGGTCGTTAAGTGTGACGATATATATCTTATAGGCATCTTTTGGACCAATTCTAGTAAATGACTTCGAACGAAATAATTTATAAAAAGATATTCTCAAGTTTCGTTGTACTGTACGTAAGTTGTTGTAATAAGCGTGAATTTACCAGCAGTGAATAAGTGCCACAAAAGTGAGATTTTATCGTTAAGTTGCGACGTTGCAAAAATAGAAATAAGCTGAACTTAAGACTCAGCGGGTTCAATTGTAACTTGTCAACTATCTTTCAGAAATTTCGGCAAAAATCACGTAGACCATGAGTAATTGTTTGCTTTTTTCAAAAATGTGAGTTCGTTGGACAACTCAATTTTGGTAACTGAAATTTCCCTACCTCCGTAGTTTTGGAACATCACAAACTTGAATATCGTAGTCCAGAATCAACAACAATGAAGATCAACGATTATCAGGACCGTTAATCTGATAATGACAGGACCGATACAATTAGTGAAAAAGGGAATACAGTCAATGGTCAATCGTTTATTTCGAGATCGGAAAAACAGTAGGCGGTCACGTTAAAGAAGTCTAAGATTTTCGCGAGTGCGCACATGCATGAGTGATACCAAAAGAAATTGAAGATGAAGGCTTTGAAAGGAATAAGAAAGCGTGGATGATGGTGGTAAGGTTCAGGAGAAAATGTTTATAGCGTTGATCAGTTCTACAAAAAAAGATACATCTAATGGTTGAGTAATGAAGAGAAATATAGGATTCAGTAGGCGATGTTTGAACGGGTGGGAATGTGGGAAAAATTTGAGTTGGCCTCGTGGAATTCAGTGGAACGAGCAGCCAATAAACAAACGAACTGTAAGGAACCAACAATTTTGGAACCAAATGATGTATGCCAATAAAAACCCACATTCATTCCAGTCACAACAAACCTCGCGGTGCTTATGCAAACACAGAGCGGCTACAGTGATCAAGTCGATGCGAAGAGGCGGCTGCTGGGAACTGGCCTCAGTGTGGCCCCGTCGTACACACGTAGCAACTTCTTTATGTATTCCCTAATGTCCCCTTGATAATAGGTACCATGGTGACTGCTCGACTGGAGTACATGAGATAAGGCACTTGAGAGCGCTATCTGCTTGAGTTTTTACACCACGCTTCATTAAAACGCTGCCTTCGAGCACCAGGGTACCAAGTTAGTTTATTCAAGTTAAATCGAGTTTCCACGTTCAAAGTGACAGGAAGATTTTAAAAACTTTTTTACATCAAGTAACATCAACTGATATGCACATTTCTTATTTCTCAGCCATCGTGCCTGCCCAAATGTTTTTTAATGTATCTGTGAGTACAAGAGCATATTAATGCACACACTACGTGAAGAACAAGCGTGAGAAAGAGTGGAACATGCCCTTAGATTTCCTCACAAATCATCGTAGGGGTACGGTGATCCTTTGCGCGCCCTTGTGTGTTGTGGTCACGCTTGACATGTGCTAAGAAACTGTACATGCCATCTTCGTAGCGCTCGCCCTCTTTTCGTGTTGCCGCAGTCGTTAGTATTTGACGACGTAGCCCTGACCTCTGCACTCGGAAGAAGTTTATGCAGACACCTAGCCTCCACTGATCCACAATCAATCAAGCTAACAACTTGGAATGATGATTGTGTAGATGTTAACAATCACGAATTCAGCAATCTCATGATGCCATGTCCATCTATCATAATTAGTTCATGTCATTTTCTCTGCAGTACCTGATGAGAAGTGAGCGAATGGTCTTTGCACAAGATAATCACTTTGTCCAAATTACATGATTTAACAAATTTTTGGTCGATACCACTTCATAAATGTGAACTAATCTGGAAATGTTAGATTCGTCACCAACAAGCACCAACCGCTTCTGATCATCCTGCGAAAGAGAACAATTTGCCTGTCGTTTATCACAGCTTCTCTTGCACACACATCAGATTTCGAACTGTCTCATGTAGTCTTAAAACCACTGAAAAGACCAAGTAGTATTGAACTGTTCATGAGTAGGTTCATGGTTGGCCAATAAGAACACAATGCTTTTGTGTTGATGACAGAAATAAGGTATGCAGTGTGCACGTCAGCAGTGTACAACAAATACAACCGAGAATAAACTAAAGTAATGAATTGACGCGGATAACGACATACGTAATCGAAAAAACCCCAACGTAATAGTAGCTGGTGGTGCATATTAACCAGATATATGGAACATCATGTAGTGTTCAGCTCAAACACAATCATCAAAGACTACATGCACATATAGTTTATCCAGGCCGTACCAAGGTCGAGCATATTAAGACAACAAGAAAAGTCGGTTCAAACAAAATTCATCCGGGGTCTTGAGAACCAGGTAAAATCCCAATAACTTCCAGGAATGGGATCAAGCGAATCTATGCTGACGTCTCCCTAATACCTTTTCACGCATAGTTACAATGGCCGACAGCAATAATCAGTGTCGCACAGGGACACCAAACATGCCATTCAACCGCTTCTCATCTGCGGCGAGTCGACCAAGCGGTGTTCATCTAGTCGGTAAACATAATGACGTCCCAGCGCTTAGGTTGTCTCAGAAAATCAAAGAGTAAAATTGTTGAAAGTATCGCTGACAGCACTCGAACTAGTGATCGTTAGATGTTGATATTACAAATAAACACCTTTCTGGTCCATATCGACAGACTTTGACTGAAGTCCGACGGCACACAGACAACCAATCACTGGGATCATCAAGTAGGCTCTGCTATGTCCTAGAGCTCAGCGAAATCCCTATTCCATCTCGAAAAAAAAATTCGGCTTCTTCGTCGCCAGACCGTTGACCTGTTGCTGTATTCAAGGGCAAATCAAAAGAACAATGCTAAGATAGTAAGATCGCATTCCAGAGACGCAGCACATTCAATTACTGACTCAATAGGGTGCTCGTCAGAGCAGCTTGCTGACCTATTTATCGAAGAGTGTGGAAGTTAAAAGCGTCTATGTCTACCAGTTGTTTAGGCTTGGAGAGGAAAATTAGCTGTAGAAGAGAGGGAAAGAAAATGAACCTATAACTCAAAAGTCCGGCCTGCAAGACGATGAGACAGGGCTTTCTTGCGGGAACCAACAGTCTGACATACTTGGCAGCAAGTGGCTTGCCTAGCCCAGGGGTACAGTGCATAAGACAGTGTTGTCTGATTCTGATCACCGTTGCATGCAGTGGACGCATTCAGAGCTAAATATGGGAGGTGTGTTGAACATATTGTACAGTACGCCGGCGGCCACAGCCAACATTGGGCGATCGGAGTGTTCTTTGTTTGAGAGTACCTTCTCTAACCCACTTCTTCCCCAATTGGGACAGAGTGGTGTTACAACCACAAAACCAGTTATGCTGTATGCCTATAGGATAGCAGAACTACTGCGTCATCAGTAGTGTGACATACAACCCTATAGACGTAACCGCTTTCCCCTCTGACTGCTCCATCTTGGCTTGTCTGAAATGACTTTATGTGGAAGGACCGAAGTTCAAGTTAGCACAACACTCTGGATCGATGCGGTGCACAAGCCTGGGCACCAACCCACGGTAGCAGAATAGGCCAGACGCGGTACATCAAATCTCAACGAGGCACCCATCTGCTCAGTTCATCCAAACAATCCGATGCGTACGCGTTCAAAACTACCGACAGAAGAGAACCTAAGTGTCACCCATTACAAGCCTATGCTCAGAGTCGACTACAAAAATTAACTGTGGTATGTTAGCCGACTTCCTGCATGAAAAAGCTTCATTAACAAGATAAATATCGATTGGAGAAGTATAACGCAGTGGTAAAAAAGATTATTAGGTTTCACTAACAGACATGCATCAGGTCGACATCTGCCGTCCGTTGGTCAGGGTCAATCAGACGCACTCGGAAATTTCTACACCTTTAGATAATTATACTAAACGGTGTATAATCATTGCTCCATCTATTTAATTAGTTCATTCGGTTTAGATTTCTTCCAAGTCCATTGAACACGCCTCGGCTTATCCCTTTACCTCAATGCCGACGGCTGGGAGAAACCACAAGACGGCCAAGCGATGACGTGGCCACGAGCTACGAAAGCCTTGACCCTCCCGCTGAGCAAAGTTGGTAGATACCATCTGTCTGGTTAGGGAGTTCGCGACCATCGATACCGCTGGCCAGTAACATTGTCTGGTATGGCATTGTGTCACAATCAGTGAAAAGCCTGTATCCAAAAACCTGTCGACTCTCCAGTTTCGTGAAACTTGATTGTTTTAGTTTATTTCCCTTCTTTGCTATGCATTCGTATTTATTAATTACTCTGTAAATTCGTGGATCATTGTCAGGGCCAAAGAGAGCTCGAGCCATTGTACCCATAGATACCGCTCAAAGCTGAAAATGATGATGACAATAACAGTGACGATTAGACTGTAGCTTCAGCTTGACTCTTGTCTTGCTAACTCTCATAGTACCAGTCATTTTGACCACGAACTTTTACCAGCCAAGGTCTAACTCGTATTTCTTGGGTGTTACACATATGAATATCGGTTGGGCATAAAAAAAAGAGGCAGATAGGACGATTCAGTCAGTAAATATCAATTTAAACCGACAGAATAGGAAGAGTAGGAAAATGTGCGGGCCCAAACTTCCTTTGGTGGTAGCCGCTGGTCCTGAGGTGCCGGTTGGAGATAATTGTCGTTAAACCCACGCTACTGGTAATGCTTCAGTAGTGTCGTTAAACACGGGTCACATGATAAGGAGGTTGCGAGGAAAAAACCGCTTGCCAACCGGTTTGCTTGGGAAAAACAAACGAACGCTCACGCCGACCACAATTATTCATAGACGGGGCACAATTCAGAATAACGAACAATTGGAATCAAAAGAAAACTCATATTCTGTGCACTGAGAGATGAGTTGAGGTCACGAAATGACAAGTGAAGCTAAGGAATCACATGCTCAGAATGCACAAGAATTACGAAGGAAAGTGGCAAGATGAACTCGACTAATGAAGAAGGTTCAGAAACACTACCCAGATTGGTGCTCACAGGAAAGAAAAGTTACGACAGAAAGAAACTCAGAAAAACAATTCCGGTGCGTAAACGCAATATTCAGTCATTCAGGGAACCACAAAGTCCAAACACTGAAATGGATCGAAAAACACGGCATTGTGGTATCTTTAAAGTGAAAAAGAGATGGTTACGATATACAGTCGACGAAAGAAAGAGATCGACATGCAAATATTATCAACGAACTGTAAGCCGTTTCATGAATGTGAGCAGTTTCGCTAAGTTCCTTACCAAAAGGCACAAAAATGTATGTCTATCGGAAAAGGGGGCATAAAGCATGCAACACGCTGCACATGATCACGGGTAACCCCGAGATTATCTGAAAGCGGACAGGGATAAAAAATAAACTCCACGATCACGCCTTCATTATAGTTTGAATCATCTGGAGGAACTCAGGATAAGAGGGAGCAAATTCAGTACGATCTTCGATTAGAGCAGACAGGAAACGTGTTCGGAGGGTGCCCGGGGCATCATGACGCATGCAGATTAAAGCATTACTGACAGGTCGGCGTCGTCGAATAAGGTTTATCAGAGCCATTAAGCGCCGCCTGGCAATCGGTAAACTAGAAGGGTTATCATCTGCAGTCTTTTTATCAGGGTTCGGATCCACTACTGGCAACGCAAACGGTCCACCTTGAATGGGAAGCTCACTTGGACTGGATATCCCTAAGAGCTGACGCAGCGTTTCAGATGAAGCAGTAGATCCGGCAGCCGAATCCTCACCGGAGCCAACGAGAAGATACAAACACTCACCTGTATCTAGCAGATACACACCCGTACGCGTAATATTCCGAGAAGACAAGTGCAACTGACCAGGTAGTTGCTCTGCCTCGTACATCAATTCGTTCGTGTCTGAAGAAGTGGACTCTCCATCTCCGGAATGTTGATCCCACTCTACCTGAGCATCGCCATAGTCCGAAAGACACAACGTAGCGGCTTTCTGTGCCAGAGTCAAATTGCTAGATCCCACTGGTTTAGACACGAACTGATGAACCGCATACAATCGGGGATAAATCAGAGTGAGCATATCGTCTGGTGGCGCTGACTTGAGCCGCTCCAGAGCAGCCGATCGATCATCAATTCGTACAGATGAGCCGACACGAAAAGCGGGATAACGAAGCAGCCCGCAAACGTAAAGCGGCAACAATCGTAGGCAAGGCGGACACGCCATTGAATAAGATGAAATGCTCGAGGCTGCGGTGAGCCCCGTGGCAAGGGCGAACGCAGTCAGAACATCAGCAACTGCGTTCGCCATAGCCTCACGAGCATTTTGTACGCCAGAATTGATGGCACGATCCACAGCCATCTTGCCAATCAGGCAAGCGATTGTGCCTTGATCTGCACCCTGGAACACTTCGGAAGCATTGTGCACAACCGGGAGGCAAAGTGTATGCACTCGGATGCGTCGATCACCCTTGGCCGACGTATAAAGAATGGCAGCCTACAAAAGAAAACATTCAAGCGCAAAAACGTCAACAGATTGTAACTGCAGGCTAGCTGTATGCACTCTGAACAGATGATGTGAGCAATGTCATGTAAGGTGTGACCTTGATGAGACGTGAAGTTGACATGGCCACACAGACAAAATCCATTACGCTTAAATCAACCCAGTTAGAAAAAGCAAAATTCAAACACATGTACTCATGACAAAAATAAAAACCCTAAAGTTTCTAATCGCAAACCATAGGGAAAAATGTTAACTAGAATCGAGTCCCAGGCGAAAAACTGGCGAAAGTGGCACAACCACTTCCGATATACCACACAATGACTAGTAAAGCGACACCACAATGTGTTCAACACTGTATACCTGGGACCCTTCCACGAGCCGAATTTATCAGTCAAACTGTATGCAAACGTAGACCGCAGATGTGAAGTCTGCAATACGTCGGTAGCAATATACGATCAAAAAGATTCGCGTATTTTTACCAAACGGTCCTGCTAATATCAATGGCGTCACAATACAGCCAGGACCTGTTTGTTTAACCATCACTGCGTAGTATACGGTTGAAGTTTAAATATATCTCCGACAGAAACTAAGTATGTTTATCAGGTACAAACACAGAATACGCGTAACGGTTTAGCGAGACGTGTCACCTACGTGTTAATCACATCATCATGTGAATTGTCGTCCTTTTTCATGCTTCTCAAACGGCTTACCTTCGACTTCCGCAAACAATAATCAGGAAGTTCCACACCCAAGTACGCTACCATACCAATCTTCCCACTGATGTCATGGTGTCCGACCTTGTTAGCACCATCTGACGAGCTTCCGTTTGCCTACATGGACCAAGGCTGAAGAGCTTCACTAACTTGCGAATTGAACTCCGCTTGTTCATCGAATCGACCTCTCACACCTGCCACCTTGCGCCCTTGGGATTATGGTTGAATTTATTTGACTCATTATCAACTTCTATCTACATCTCCAGATTGATAGTCTGTGGTAATCGTGTCTATCTGGGCTTCCTTTCTAGTCTAATGGCCTCTCACGGAGAACTCAACCACAATCATGACAATACTATTAACAGTCCGTTTCAACGTACCCATAACGTTCACTGTGGTCGTTGTGACCGTTAATTTTTATGTTGTGTGAAGACTCATGTTCCGCATTCGGTCATTCTTGTAAGGTGTCACCAACGAACATGTAACAGTGAGGTCAAGAGGCAGATAGTGGAGTCGACCGAGCTCAACGACCGTTTTTAGGGATATATATATATGCTGGAGTGGTTCATCCATGCACTATTCGTCTACGACGCTGAACACTTTATGTAGTTGTTGCAGCCGATTGACAAGGTCGAGGTATCCTCCTAATCCTCAAAATTTGCTTTACTCATGAGTAACCACGTCCCTAACAAAAATTACACTATCATTGTACCTGGTCGACTCCCATCACTAACCGGCCAAACTGGGCTTCCTAACGTAGCCTGTCTAACGTGGCCCCCTCTTGCTAAATTCACACATTTCATGAAACTCCTGTGAATCCTGCTGCGATTATGATCCTTCACTATGGCCACCTATTTAAGTTCACCATCTCGAAAACCATGTCTTTCTTTTGAATTCAATCGTACTTCGAAAAGTTAGAGCAAACGACAACCATTGACAAAACTGTCGTATATATCATGTCAATTGTGATGGGATATTTGACTGAATTTATGGCACATTTCACTTGGTTTGTCAGTGGATAATTATTAATTCCTATTACATTCACGGTTTTGATGCCCTACACTACCTGTTACGGAAAATCAAGAGCATTCTGGTGACAGTGCTTTAAAGCCAGTAGGACTGTTTTTGTACTGATATGCTCGTCCTTTAACAACAAAACAACCAAGGAGTTTTTATTCCCAGCACAGCCAACAGCAGTTTGTTAATTCCCGTGACTAGCCAGAAGCAGGTTTACCGCAATATGACGGGTGGTAGTGAAAATTTTTGTATACGTGCTACCTGCTGAAACAGTCATCGACAAATCCGTTACACTTTGTGTAAACCTTTGCACTGAAGAAAGAATAACCTATAACCAAAGCAAGATTGTTTTGACAACTCGACTGCTTATGTTAAACTCATCGGGTAGCCCCAAACAGATCACATAACATAAAAAAGTAACGGTCAAAACGACCACAGTGAACGTTATGGGTACGTTGAAACGGACTGTTAATAGTATTGTCATGATTGTGGTTGAGTTCTCCGTGAGAGGCCATTAGACTAGAAAGGAAGCCCAGATAGACACGATTACCACAGACTATCAATCTGGAGATGTAGATAGAAGTTGATAATGAGTCAAATAAATTCAACCATAATCCCAAGGGCGCAAGGTGGCAGGTGTGAGAGGTCGATTCGATGAACAAGCGGAGTTCAATTCGCAAGTTAGTGAAGCTCTTCAGCCTTGGTCCATGTAGGCAAACGGAAGCTCGTCAGATGGTGCTAACAAGGTCGGACACCATGACATCAGTGGGAAGATTGGTATGGTAGCGTACTTGGGTGTGGAACTTCCTGATTATTGTTTGCGGAAGTCGAAGGTAAGCCGTTTGAGAAGCATGAAAAAGGACGACAATTCACATGATGATGTGATTAACACGTAGGTGACACGTCTCGCTAAACCGTTACGCGTATTCTGTGTTTGTACCTGATAAACATACTTAGTTTCTGTCGGAGATATATTTAAACTTCAACCGTATACTAGGCGTAAGTCGAAAAAATAGCTTGGACTGATGTGCAGTTCGGCTGGCACGCACACGGAGAGAGGAGATACGAGTAGTCCGAGGGGCAAAGGCATGCACTGAGAGAACGGAGGAAGACCCAGAGAACATTATCAACCTGGACTTTTGGCAAATACAGACGCAATAACCAACGTTACCTGACAGCAAACGCTTGAATATTTGTCCACATTTTCAGAAAGCCCTAGTTGAACAGCGAATCCGGCATCGGGGCTGACGTTCGGAAGGGACATGAGGTCGGTCGAACGTACGAAAAATGACCCGTGAAAAGCCTGTGGACATTGAAAGTGATAGGAACAGTAAAGCCCGTATTAGGTGTGATATTAACGGAAAGGTGCGAAAGAGATAAGATATGCATGATCACTTTGAAAACCAACATTACTGAGGTATGAGCCACCCGTCCGCCTTTTACTGAAGCAAACAGGGTCAGGATATAGAGAAGTACGCATAATTAATTACACGGGAGATTAACACGATAGGAGCAAACACACAGCGGAGGGGACAGCCAAACAGATAAACCTACACCATGATTTCACAGTCTACTGCTTAGGATGGTCGGCTTGGACAGTGTTTTATTTGTACGGAGGTCTAGCTACAAGTGCTTACCTGGATCGATAGACCGTGAGTGCAACGGATACGCATGACAGCCTCGAATCCGATTTTTCTGGATAAGTACCTGTCAAAATCACGCCGGAAACGCTCTAACTCGATAGGAATGTTCGAGCAGGAGGAACTCTGACCAGTGGTTAACGCATGCGGAGGAGTTATACTGTCGACAGTGTTCCCGATCTGGGCAGTCATATCAGTAGATCCAGTTTGACATGCACTTGGAGGGCAATAGAAATCTGGATAGTGGTAGACACAACCGCCGGAGAACCGGGCTGTGCCGGACAATGTGGCAATATCACAGTATTGAGAGTTCATGATAAAAAGATCGACAGCAACCTATATGAAGATGGAAGTTGAAAGAGAAGCAAACATCGAGAAAAGTTCACAAGGACTCGCCTAGAAGTTCAGTGAGTGAAGCTTAACCTGTACACCTGTATAAACAACGTATAATTAACACAGAACTCCTCCAACGAATATTACGGACTACAGGTAAAATCGCAGAGTTCAATACCGTGTTAAAATATGCTGCGTGAGTTTACAGTGTTCTGGGGGTGCCGGTCGAAAAAAACCTGGTTCATAATTTTGAAACAACACAAAGAAGCCTGAAGTGACTCCATCCTATTGAGTAATAATGACGTAAGTGGGCTGAGAATGACAGAAAATGCTATCTTAAATATTGTACGGACTCGAAATGAATTGGCCGGCGGACAAACAGTAAAACAGATCAAAACGAGCTCACTGAAGGACTAATTTCAGTGTGAAGAAGTTTCATGAGAACCGAATAATTATTTACATGGGACACAATCAAATAAACGTAAACCTGAGTATCTGCACATAGTACAACTCCATCCGTACAAATGATTAAAGAGGTCAGCTGGAGACCCAAACGAACAACAAAGTAAGCTAAACTATACGCATTCTAGCACCGTTGTACGTCAGCAACACTCATCGATATGAAAATGACGAGAGTAGCAAAATATGTTGGAGATAAGGGAGTAGTAAATCTCATTAATATGCATACGAGAATTGTTGGGCCAGCGGGTTGGACAAAAGCTACGGCAAAACTATCAGATAAACAGCTAGTACGATTAATATGAACCACCTAACAGATGCTCACACCATTAAACATTGAAAAAAGAAGCTTCGTGATAAAGCCAAAGCAACACTCATCTGATTATTCACAAGAAAGTCTCGAGACGTGACGGTAACCGTAAACTAATTAACCCATAGAATAAATATCCAGGTAGAGGTGCATGTTTGGTCTACTGGACAACAAACTTAGTGATTTGCATCTGTTTCACTGCAAAACAACCTCACAACGACCAACAACAATGGCCACCGAAAGCCCCAATCCATCAAGTAACCACAAAACAAAAGCTTCCTACATACCTGTTGTGCGGCACAGTCCAATGCCAACGTCTTGTAAAAGTCAATAGCCGGGCCTAATTTCTTAAAGTCCGGGGTGATTCGATCGCTTTGTTCCTCGCGCATCTGTAAACTGCCCGCGCCTGTGTTAGGCAAACAGGTGTTGAAGGCGGTGATTCGACCACCATTACCACCAATCAGTTTTAGCCCGATCTGTGTCAAGGCGGACAAAGGAAATTCAAAGTTAGTTAAATCGGAAACATACTCAAATGGGGGTCAACAATACGACACGATTGTACATGAATTTGAGGTCAATCCATGCTGGGCACAACACAGCTGGAGGATGACGATATTAATCCCTAAAATTTAGGACAAAGGTTCGAGTCAAGCTGGTCTTAGATTAAGTGCTACGCTCTAACTTCAGCGTGTCAGGCAGTGTACCTATTATAAGCCGCCTAACTATTCACTCACCCATCACCACAATAAGCCAGAATGAAAAAACAGTTTGCTGCTGCTAAACCAGCGAACCCAGCGTGTAAAAATTAACTCTGCAGTCGGTAAAATTTATACTGCTTTGTAAAATTATGGTTCCGGTTAGAAAGATATTGGGCACTGTCGGGCTACAGGGACCGTATATACAATAGGCTTGACCAATACTCCAACAAACATAAGGTGGTTCGAAAAAGGTAGGTGCTTGTGCAAAACGTTTTGTTGGAAAATGGCGTTGTCCAACAAGACACAGGCAAGGATTCAAGCCGAGACACTACAGTTTGAAAAGTGTGGTATTTTTCTAACGATAATGGATCGAATGAAGAAATTGATACTTCGAGCTGCTAACGACCGGGTTGCATACACTATTCTGTGCAGTCACATGATCTTCAACTCTTGCACTTTACTTGGAGCAGATCAGTTGGTTCAAAAAAGATATTGACATGCACAGCGGCAGGCAATTAGATAGCAGAAGAAGCAGAGGATGTAAAGTGCGGATTATTGTCGGCACAAGCAGTGCAATATGTCAAATGTGGTTAGGTGAAAGTTTACGGATTAGAGATAGCCTACAATATCTGTGCACATGCAATTTCGTGTGGAGCGGTAGTATAATAGAATAGATCAAAGGGAAAGCAAACAAGAAAACAAGCGAAGAGTTTCACTTCAAAAATGGTAGGATCACGGAAACGAATCAGAAATAAGGCTGTTAATCAGAACGAAGATAGATAAATGTGGCTCGATGGCGAACAAGCAGGAAGCAAACATTTCAACGAGTAATGAGATTCTGCATTACTTCAACTCTGTCCTGATCAAATTGATATGAAGTCTGGGATCAGCATAACGAATGTATGCATCAATTTCCAGCTTAAAGTGACGTGCTGGTGGCACTGGCCGCACAGATTCAGACAGGATGTTCAAATTCGGTATATCCAATGGCGTATTATAGACAGCGACCAGTTATTGTGCAATTCTGTTATTACGCGATGTCCTTCATTGCAATGGAATGATTCCGGCGCTTTCCCACAGTTAGTTAGCGTAGCAACTACCTTTGCCAGAGGATAAACCATCTCGTTCTCACTCAATGTGGTTGGTTTTGCGTCGTTCAACCCACCGCATACTAACCGATATGAACAACTGGCTCCCATTACTCGGAGACGTTTGAACTAGTATCTACGTGTGAAGTTATCTATAAAACAGGTAGTGAGTGTAACCCATTTCGCACTGGTTTAACTTACTCCACGAATCTCGTTACTCAGTCCCGACATTTTGCTGCTTTACGTAGAAGGAATGTGAGGCGAACAAAACATGAGTTTTCAAGTTGACCATCACTCACATTCGATCGCAGCGTTCGCATTCAGATAGACTTTCCAGCCAGCCTCTTTCGAAAACAACGAGTTGTTGGAATTTCAAGTGAACTATCTGGTGCTTCAGACTCACTCAACGACCTCAAAGTCAAAGACGCCCGCTAAGCATAAAAACAAATCTCAGAGGGTGTGACGGATGGCATAACATTCAACGCCGATGAATATGGCAAATCAGTCAAGTATGAAGCGAACCATTTGTGGAAAATACAGGCTTCGGCTAAAGTCGAAACAGCGACAGGAACTGCATGTATCTACGCAACAAGTCTTTTACCAGCTGAACTACAAAATTACGCCGGAAGCCCAAGAATTTTATATTACGACTCTATTACCTAACATTCAATAAGTCAAAACAAGGCCAACATCTAAGATATGTCGATAGCATACAGATAGTATGCAACAAACTGACTCAGTTTAAGCTACTTTTTGAGTAAGAAAACGAACGCTGCTGCCCTACGTTATACCCTTTCGAAGGGGATAATCGACAATCCCTCATCACTTTCAGTCTCGGGTCGCGTCTGTGAGTTGCCGTTGGTCCTGACAAGTCTACAAAGTGGCAGATTTACAAATGAGTATAAACGTGGAAAAAAGAGAGAAACAAAAAAGTGAGGACTTGCGAAGAAGAAAAGTAAACCGACCTGAGAATACGAGCTGGGAATTGAGGACGACGCACCGGCATGTCCACGAGCGTTTCTGACCAGAGATGTGGATCGTGCCGAACTCTTTAATCAGGGGTACGGCACCTCATATTAATCCACAGCGGCGTGATCGAAGCTTTCATAACCCCTGACAAAGTTATCGACCGGATATGCCTTGTGGTTTTCTCCAGCCGTCACAGCAGCCACTCTGAACAATGTGCAGAGCGTCAAACGGTGCAGACATATGCAGTACGAGACTAACCAAACGACCAGTGTGCGTTTCCATTACCCGGGTCATCGGCAGAGAATTTACGTTTCCGGAATGCCTGTCGGTGGACTGTCGCGTTACCCCACGCAATCAGCTCATTTGATACAGAACTGAGTAGCGAAGACTGCGGTGGCTGAATGCGAACAGTCTACACGCATCTTTCGTGAGAACCTTCCAGGCCGCTGTACCATAAAGCAAAGCTGAGTGCACACACACAATGCAATCAATCGACAATCGGACGTATGTGACACCACATATGACATGGACATCTCGTCGAAAAGCCGACGAGAGAACACCATCCAGGTAAGTGGGTGGCCTGCCTGTAACAACCTAGTAACCACACTATAGTTCGAAGGTACAAAGGATACATCATACAGACCAATCATATCGTTTAAGCTGCTCGATATGGTCTGCATTTTCCCTGAACAACTATGTGAAGCAGGGTAGTCCACATACTCCATATCCGTTTACTTACTACCTGGCACGAGCTTCACTCCGAAATCTTCGGAACCTCTGGATGTTCATTCAAGAGTACCGTCCATTACAGAGTTGAAAAAGGAGGGGCAAACCAGAAACCCCAGTCGAACACCACTTCAAGCGGACAGCGCTCGAGATAACTGCTCATTTATTGGCGCCCTGCACTCAGAGCACTCATACCACTTCAACACATTGGGATTCCTTTGTGACAGAAAATAAAAAGATGGGTATATAATGCTTATATGTTCTGTTTTGCCCTATGGTCCAGAAACGTGGCTTGCTCGCGGCAAACCTATTAACAGGCTTGCGGTTTTTGACCATTGTTGTCTCTGCCACTTAGCCCATATTAGGTAGATTGATCGCGTGAGCAATGAGGCCCCTCACCACCGCGCATTAAGAAAAGTTTGGGACGCGCGATTGGCTGGTCGACCAAGTAGCATAGCTTGTGATGGCTGAGTCATGTACTCCGCAGCTAAGCGTTCACTGTACCCGAAACTGTACGTTGAGACCACCAACAGTTGGGTAAAACTAAGTGGTGGTCAAACAACAAGGTGGTCACGGAATGTGAAGATCCTTTTTATTCTGTTGGTTAAAATGAGTGCCACTTGCCCCGTTGGAGTCCTCGTAATTAACCAAATCGTTGGCGTGAAACGTCCGAGACAGCAATGTGCTACAGTCAACTGCGTTCATACCGTTTCTGATTCTTCCATTTAGACTTCATTTATCAGTCTTCTACTATGATATCCCACTTCATTGCTGAGGTAAGCGATGGATCGAGCCGCAGTGTCTTCTGGTCAGGCTCGTCGACGTTGTGAATGAATGAATGGATGAACGAATGAATGAATAACTCGGTTAATGGTCCTGCTAGGTTTCGTGTGCACCTTTCCAATACGACTAGAGGAACAATAACAGGGTCGTGACTTGTTAGCAAGAAGTCGTCCTCGCTTTTGAAACACGATATGCAGTTTTAAAACGACCATAGCATAGTGAGGTTTTCATAATAGAATGTAAAGAGCAAGTCTGACAGCAAACGGTGAATTCACCAATCTTCTAGGGTGAAATGAAAAGCCAATTTACCTTAGCCGTCAGTAGCGTCGCATACAACACACAAGTTTTAGTAAATCATGGAAAATGGTTTAACAAACCTCGGTGAGTAATGTGAAAGGACACTTACGACGTTGCAATAGATCATGTTACACACAATACACTAAGAAGGTATGTTATTATCAGGGAAGGGAAGGCCGACGTGTCTAACGTAATCTTGCCAGAAAATTGTAGTGATACATGAAAACAGAAGCGACGAGAACAAGTGGATGCCAACCGCCCGAAGAAACGAAGGACGGATAACTAGGCCGACGATCGATTCCAACCAAAAATCTCACCCACCAGCAAGTATTCCAAAGCAAATCAAAATGGTAGTGTGTGTAAAACATTCATTAAGCCATCGCAAACGAACATAACATACCTGTAAGGTGGATCCTAAGCAATTACCCAAATCGGTCGTGCTTGCAAATGAGTCCGGGAGTCGTAACAGAAAATCCTGTAGCGCCTCCGAACAATCCTCGATGCGGTTAATCAAGCCTTCATAATCAGGAAGAAATGGCTCCTCCAAATCCGGACAAATCATCAACCTCATTGCATCGCCTAAAACAGAATGAAGACAACTATATCCACTGAATTAGAGAAACCGCAGAAACGGTCGGCAACTAGTAGGTAACAACTAGTACGTAATACTCGTCAACAAACTGAGTAAAGTGGGTTCGGGTGAACGGGAAATTTCATAGATAAAGGGATCGTTATGACCGAAATAAGAAACAAGAACTGGCGGTGGGGAACTTGTGAGCGAAGGTAAGGATGAAAATTCCAGTTTCGATACCAATTGTTCGCCGTCTCTAAATATGTTGGTGTTATTTTCCGCTATCAAGGGTGAACACTAGAAAGCACTTTCTAACGATTGCCCTCCACTGTATTTTGGTAGATATTGGACTGACTCACAAAAAGACACGGTTTCCTCCCAAAATATTTATGAAGCAAAATCGACGACAAAGGTATTTTCCTATTCTGAAACAATTAATCCTTCTCTTATTACCTCGTGTGCTCCTAAACTAGATGAACTGTCTGATGGTTGTTTCTCCTAGGTTAACACCTAAATTCGTAGTACTTCCCAAGGTTCTCACGTTGCGGTGAAATTTTTAGTGGGCACTATCGACTTCCTCGCTTATGATTATACGACGTACAACAGTTCTATCCGGTCCAACTTCCTCTTAATTCTGAGTACATCTCTACACAATCAACTAGATTTGGACAAAAACATCTGCTTTCACGTATTCGTTCTTACGTTTCTCCTGGCGCACCCAACTTAGTTCGATATTTACGCAAGCCGGATCTCTTTCCACAGCTCAGTTGGCTACAAAGGGAAATAAGTAGTCACTCCGACACTAACCGTGATTTAGCCATGATACTTTCATTAATTTTCATTATCGCGCGACTTTCGCCATTGGTACCCATCGTTTTGTATTTGCTCAAGATGTGGGTACGTTGAAAGATTAATGTTGGCCTCTCAAGTTGCATACATCACAGATCTGATTTGAAGAGTTACCAATCATCCCCGACCCAAATCAGACATTCAAGTGGAACACTAGATCCGCGTTTGTAGTCACCTGACCCACTGGGTCACAGAGACTGAATACTAACAGATTATTAAAAGAAACTAAGAAACCAGAATCCCGATCTGTGACAAAAAAGTATGCACAACACCGAGTAAAAAAGCTGAAGCTGCAGGTTTGGTTTCATCGCACACAGAACTTGCAGCGCTCATGGGGAAGTAAAACTGACCGACGAACGTCAGTTCCGTCAGGTTAGAACTAATCACACCTGAACCGAAAAGAGCATAAACATGCCAGAAGAGATGCACTGGCCAAACGTTTATTAACGATCAGGCTCTGAATAACCATTTGTGCTGCTGATGCGAATGACAGCCGCGGAAAAGTTACCACCAACAGAAAAAACGTTTGAACTCAAGGCTAAGAAAAATATGCTCAAAATAATTGAAATTCACTACTGTAGCGATGCAGCGAAGTCGGAACTTCACACATCCAACCCAAGGCATTTAGCTGCCATACGTCACAAAGTCAGTGTCGCATCATTGGTCAAAGTCCTGATTAATACACATAATTCAAATCCCGAAATATTGAGACCTTAGCGACTGCCTATCGATAGCCAACTTTATATGCTCGAAGACCGTTGACTGCTAACCTTTGGTGACCGTATGTTTAGCTGTGAGCATTACAACACAGATCTATTTGTGCGTTTCATACAAAAAGTTTTGGGAGAGATATCGGTAGGAAAATGAAACGCAGTCCAATCCCCGATCGTGAGACCTGGCTAACGGGAAGAGTTGTGAAAACCGGAGCCGCTTCTGTATCACAGAATACTAGCAGTTTCAAGCTCACCAGAACTAATGGCCAAACGCGTCAACCTGTCAGTAAAGTGATCAGAGAGGCAGGCAGCACATTAATCCACAAGTCTAGATTGGTAGTATGACGGTTGTCCTCTCTTTTACTGTTATTACTACAAACTTGTTCTACTACAAACCGGTTCAGGATCACTCACTAAAACTGAGGTCTGCAATTGCATTTTGGTTCTCAAACGTAATAGGGCAGCTAGTCCAGATGTTCACATACAAGTAATTTTCAAATAAGGTCGTGAAGTGTTATTAAAGACCTTGATACAGTTGGTTCAGATGGTGTGTATGATGGGATACATCCTTCTCGGCTGGGGTCACTCGATAACAGTTACAGTATTCAAGAAAGGTGTCCGTCGCCCTTACGAAAACCAGAAGGAAATCAGCTTGACCAGTCACCGCTAGGGTTCTGACATCCATTAAACTTCGTCGACTCGCTGTAGCCCGGGAAGCAAATATTCAGGAAGAACAAGCAGGGTTTCGTCCTGGGCAAGGATGCACTGACCAATCTTCTACTCTTCCCTAGATTCTGGAGAAGCGCCAGGTGTACCGCCGGTCAACAATCACTGTATTTCTCGAGTATACAGGTGCGTTCGATTCCGTGGATCGATCTGCACTTTGAGTCACTCAAATACAGAAGTATACCGAACAAGCATATAAACATATTGTCGGCGTTTTATTCCCATACTTCAGCTTAGGTTAGGGTTTACGGTGGACTGTCTAACAGTTTCTGTACTAATAGCCACCTTCACCTTTTTTGTTCACTTCTGCCATAGACGAAATAATGGAGAACTGTCTGCGGCGCTCACAAGATGCTGGGACGTGGACCCCATGTTTGGTAGAAGACTAAATACTATTGATCATGTTGACAACAAAGTATGTCTGACAAATTTCACGCAGCCCTAACAATGTTAGCCACGATTTCGCACTTTGCTAAATACTTTGGAATGCGCATTGCAGTTCCAAAATACAAAGTGATCCGGCCAGGTTGCTGTGATTACGTAGACTTAATGTTAGATAATGAAATCATGGAGGTTTCTGACCGGTCTGTGCACTTGGAAAGCTGCATCAACGGCAGCGGAAGTGTATGGAATGGAACGGAACCGTGTATATCCAAGGGTGGGACGATATTCGCCAATGTAGGACACCTCTGACGACGGGGAAGCACCTTTGTGAGGCATGAGAGTCACGTATATAAAGCGACAAGGCAGGCTGTATTGCTACAATGCAGAGAACCTTGGCTGTTCAGGGTAGAAGACATAAACCGTCCTCAGGGATTTGACCACCGATGCTTGCGTTCGATCACTCGTACCGGGTAGTACCAACGAAGAGGTTAGGAAGCGGGTATTTTGCAGCGATTGTCAACGAGTTCTTTTGTTCAGTCCTTACATTCGCATAGAATAATACGGTTAGGTCATGTACTAAGGATGCCGGTTAGTCGTCTACCACACAGAGCACTCTTTGTCGACGTTGTAGTCAACTGGCGTGAGGTGCGAGATGGACAAACGATGACCTGGCGTAGGGAAATAAAGTGGTTCATCGAAAGGTTGGTCACTATGGAGCGAGTTCATCTCCCGGACTGGGGACCTTGCGACTCACAGAGTTGGTGTTTGCAGACGTCAGGTGAGATGGCGGCTAATCGGGCTCAGTGGCTTGAATGTTGCCGTTGTTTGGCCGAGTTATCTGTGAAGTAAGCGCACTTAATGACTTAGGGGAGTGAAAGCCTTAAGGATTGTGTCTTGCCGATGATGCCTCACCTTCAGTTATAGTTCAGTTAGTTGCAAGTTATAGTACATTTTGTTTGCAAGACAAAGGCACCTGGACTTTGAATGACATTGAGTACAGACATAGTTATCTTTGGTAAATGGGTCCACTTTCTTTGTTTCATTTTCTTATCGTTTACGGCTCGCACGGTTTTCACGGTCGCATGATAGCTGAGCATCAGTGGGAACCACCGCCGTATCGCTGTCGCTGCTGTTGATAGTCACAGATTACAGACTGATAACTGAAATGAATTCGCGCGGTGAGTTGTCTTTCAACTATTTTATTCAAAACAGCTCAAAGGGACTCAATGAACGGAACTTCAGTAGTGATTCGAATACAGTAGCAAAGAAGCATCCTTGCACCAACACAGTCTTCATTCCTGTGAACCAATTACGCCTGATCTGATTACGGTTGTGGGTTTGCAAAGCAAGGAAATGGTGGCGGAGTAATCCGACCGAGTTAGGTGTTTAATATGGTGTACGTGAAGACAGGACAACCGAGCACGTACCAACATGTGTGCACAAGATGAGCAATTCCACACAAAAACTCAGATGAATGGATCCGGGACACACCACAGGGTTGAATTGGAATACTGCGAATGTCGTAAATTGATGAAGACCTTTAACTCAACTGCACTAAAGAACAACAACACGGTTGAGCGGATAACAGTGGTAAAACTACAAAAAAGTTCGAAGTTGATTACATACCGCACAATTTGTAAAAATGTACTGCAGAATCGAATGTGATAAATCCAATTTGACGTCGTGAGTCACCCGGCATTCGCTTCAGTGAGGCGGCTAGACGTTCGCACACGAAACGCAAATAGCCAGAGGCGACTGCAGTACGGCTAACATCCAGGCAGAATAGGTAGGTTGCAGGTTGTGGAGGCCGCAGCATGTATTCTGGAGGTGCGATGAACTCGACAGTGGCGGAGCGTATTTCCGGTCGTCTGGCAGGATTCCCGTAGGTTTGCGTTTCCGGATCGTAGAAAAAATCCTCCGGAACAGAATTAGAAAGAAAACAAACAGGACACCTCCAACGGCGGCCGGAATCTAAGAACTGCACAAATGGGTTAATGTAAGTACGGCAGGAGCGGCAACGCACAATCACGGTAGAATTTATAGTATGCAGGCTAGACAGATCGCGAAACGGGTGCATGACCAGACCGAGCGGCAGGCGACAACGAGCAAGAAGTTTCGCAGTGGACGGGAAATTGTTCAGCGTGCATCGCATAATATCCGGATCGCAATTAACCTAGGAAGGAGGGAAGAAAAAAGAGGTAAGGCATCGTAACGTGACCAGTTTAAAAAATGGACCAACACGGGACTATGAATCGGTTTAGAAAAGTAGCACGGTCGAAGTTGTGTCGACAAACAAGTAGTTCACCGATACTGATTAACGGAAGTCCACATGCAGATCAAACGTTTTCCTAGTTTTTTAACCTTTACAAGCAAGTCGTCCGTAATGGAACAACTGCCTAACCAACGCAGAAACAATATCCAACAGGGCGAACTTGGTTACACTAGGTTACCGTGATGAGTGAAAAAATAGCGGACGTTGATGATCCATATTAAAACTTACAGGGGAAACTGCTGGTCTAGGGGGCAAGTCAGGTGAATCGGACGGCAACAACTGGTATTCTTGGAGCAAACCAATGGGAGCCCTGATGCGGTTCCACTCGGCCAATGTTGAAGACGAACCCGGGGATCTAAATATTGCACACTGATCAGATCCGACTGGTCGTGTATGCGGAAATGGTTGTGTCATATCTGGCCTGACGGCAGACTGAGAATGTGTAGAAGACCGAGGATCGCATGCAACAGAGGCATTTGGTGGACTGGGCTGATATGACGGAAACGAAGTGGGATGCGGTGGAACTGAAAAAGTTCGTTTGTCAGTGCCCTGTGAAGATGGTGAAACCGACGGCGGATAGAAAGGATAAACCTTATTTGGCATGGGATTCCTTTTAGCAGAGTTGGCTGTTGTCATCGGCAACGATTGAAGGGGAGGTACTGTGCCTGCTTGTGAAGTGTTGTCAGACGGGGCAGGAGGACATGGTGGAGTAGAGGTATGTTTATGAATAGGGGGGGTGGGAACACCAGCATGACGGTCTACAGTCAACGAAGGCGCATAGTTGCTAACTGGCCACTCTCCAGACGATGGAGATTTGCATGGGAAGTGATCACGTGTGGCGGGGGGATATGTAGCATGGTAGATCCCCTCAGCATTAGACAGCGCAGTGGATGTAACACCATAGGAACTTTCGTTTACTGGAACTTGGTGCTCTTTCAATGGTGGAGTGGACTGATGCTGCTGGATAGACGATGGCTGACTGACCGATGGGTGGTATAACATATTCTGTTGAGAACCATCTGATGCTACAGGTGAAGAATTTGGAACGTGTCTCGTCTGTTCAGACGTTGGATCCGTAAATTGACCGGAGGAGCATTTAGTTTGTGAATTCGCATACGAGATTGAGCTAGATAGTGGCTGACTGGCTGAAATAATGAGGGTCGTAAAAATGAAACAGCACTAATGTTAAACTTCAAACATCTATGTATTCACCAAAACTCCTAACATAGCGTGTGAATGAGTAATAGGACATACGAACTAATACGGACAGGCCTGAGGCAAATTGACACAGAATACAAGCAATGACAAATGAACTTACAAACAGATTGTTGTAAACCGAAAGAAGGTGCAGAGTTAAGCGAACTGGGTTCCGATGGTCGACCTGAAATGGGTGGCATAGCAGAATCGTAATTGTTCGGATGGTGATTGAATGGAAAAGCGGAAATCGAGGAGACATTGGGATTTTTCGTAGGACCCACGTTCGAGTTTCGTGGTAAAGCTTTTGCGCTGGTGGCATGATTGCCTATGTAGCTGTTCACAGTTCCGGAAGTGGAGAGTCGGCCGCAACCACTGATATCTGCCGTTGGCGATGAGACAGAAGACGGCTTCCGATAATCGTGATTAATTGGAGGTGAGGTGACATGTTGTTCAGGACTTCGCTGAAACGAAGATAAACAAGGCATGTGTTGCAGTCACGAAGCTGAACGCCGGGAAGAAATACAACAGTGTTAAGGTGATTATGGAAATAAAGATAACTGACATACCGATGGCACCTGATAAACCAATATGCCTCCACGCATAGCGAATAGCCATGCGATTTACTTGTTTAAATTGGTTTGTTAACATAAAATGCACACCTTGAACACTGAACTACGCGGCTGACGAGCAAACACTGGGCGGATGGCTGCTGATGCAAACATTAGAGTACACTGGAATACACAGTAGGGACGGCAGAGACGACAATGTTGCTGGGCTTGGATGGATCAAAACGTTTACCGTTCTTAAATGTCACTACCCACCTAAGATTAGAGGAGATCTAGCAACCGCTTCACGAAATACCATCGAACGATACTCACCATAGGTAGCTCCGCAGATAAGGTGTTACACACCATCTTCTTGCGGTGAGGGTTTCATTTACTAAGGGGACAAAAGATGTTTGTAGCTATAGGCCGGAGAGAGCAATTGGTTGCTCCCCCAAAGAAACCGGAAAATCTTGACCTTAAACGTAACAATCGTCCAGTTGGTAGCCGGCTTCACTCTAAGAGAACAAACCATGTGAGTCGCCGACTCAAATGGATTCATGGGATACGCGGCGGCCGGACCTCACGCCGAGTGCGCACCCATCGGAATGGCTGAAAACTCCGTGCATCAGACAACTGCACCGTGGGTTGAGTTGTTTCATCAAAGGCTCCGACTAAGACTACAAAAATAAACCCTTTCGTGGAGAAAATAACCCATCCATACGACAGATATTGGCAGTAGATTGGCACCACAAAACAACCCATATGACCTAATTCGACATTTGTCCTGATTTCAGTCACCTGCTACGCTCTGTGATCACACTCTACAGCAGCAGCACAAACTATAGTTTAGCCGAACGTTTCCTTATTCAATGACACACTTCGATCCTAATTTCTCACAAACAACAGATACTAACCTTACGAGCCGTTTGCTACAAAAATAGCAGTCAATACAGCAGCAAACCAAAGTGGTGTTCAAACGGTACAAAACCTTTGCTTGCCTCTTGGGCACCATCTAACGTCGAACTGAGCACACGTAGTCAGGACCCCCAAGTGGTATCGCACCCTAGATCCTTGTCCGTTTGGTTAAGAATGTATGTATGCTTTGTGTTCATCTGGTATCCTGCAGTCTAAGTTGGTGTAGGGATTGCCTCGGAAGCATATGTATGGAAAGTGCCGCATGATTGAATCCCATCAACGACTACATTTGCACTAAGTATGAATTTTCCTCTCACCTGGTCAACCCTTTGCACAACGCACGTCGCACATACAAGAGTGCTCTAGATGCTTAGATAAGCAGGCTAGGCGCCGAACGGCATAACTTGGACCACCAACAATTTTACGGTACTCGACTATCAGCCAATGTAGAATGTCTGCGACAGTTTTGTGGCTATAACAATGTTAGTAACGACCACTGACTTCCGGCGCACCAACCGCCAGTGTACCATCAGATGACCTCCGTTAGGAGATAAACCCTGAAGTTGGTGTGGCATTCTGCGGCATTGACGTGGTGGTCAACATAGTGCACTGTGTTGATCCGGCAGAACACGCTGACTAGGAATTCCCTTCCACTAGACACAGCCACGCCCGATAGGCCGGGGTAGACAAGCATATGAAAAGCAGGTGTAACCAAACGGTTGTATTTTGCACTACCGACTGCGCAGATGCATCTAAGTGATGATACCCCACTTTGGAGGCACACAGCAGAACTAATTTTTACAGCTGCAACACTCTTTTCTAAATAAAAAAGAGAAATGAATTTTTTTCTCTGACAGACAGGATAGCACGCAGTTTTATTGTCAGCTCCCAAGCCTATGTTTCGTCTGAATGACCCATCAGTGGAAGTTTGTCACCGCAAATCAGAAATAACGTGTTCGTTACATCAGCGTACGCTCCCAACAGATGTTACCAAAAATGGGTTTTACAACACCCTCATTGACCTTCAAGGGCAAACCAAACAATCAGCCATTACGGTGCTGACAAACGCCTATCTTATCCGTTTTAATTCAGAAAAGACTGGATTATAAGTTAGGTATCGGAGCACAACGCAATGACGACGGTCAAAGACTTGCAAGCAAGTGTATTTGGGTATCAGATTGTAAAGCAGGAAGCACTGTTACCTTAAACAGGAGAAATTCAGTCGGATACAGATGGCATAAATCTCTCATTTTGAAGCAACCACGTTACCCCCAAATCATGCTGGTGTGCTCGATCGTTCTGCCATTCGCTCAGAGACTAAACACTCAGAAACGCAGCATAATCAATCGGCATACGAGCGAAAATAGCGCAAGAAACGCTTATTAAATAACAGAGACGAACAGATTACCTGGATCAAGTCAGAGAGAACCCCAAAATCAGTGAGAACAAGTCACGGCAGTTATGGAAACTTGCTGTGAAGAGGTATGTTCCAAGGAGCTGTCCAGCTGCAACAAAACTGGATTTCTTTCACTTCGGCAAACCTTGAGTAGACGTCGTTCGACTCCACCTGACTTTAAATATGACGACCATCGAGGAACAAAATACCAGCCGACTAAAAGTTTGTACAAAGTCCATGGGCATCCTTCAGCTAAACAATCGAAGGAGACGGAGAGCATCCTAATTGAGAACAGCAGAATGTTTTCTTTCTAAACCACGGTTACACTAGCCAAACGGCTGGTGTCGACGGGACCATGCGAAAAAAATGGTGCACTTATCACCAGTAAATTGCGTTGACTTGATAGATGGGCTGAATCTTTTGAGCGGTCCTTCAGATGACTCCATCCGTATTATATTGACGTAAGGACCCGCATGGTCAGTGAGTGCGGCCCACACGGCACTTCATCGGAAGTAGGTAGTCCTGGGGCTGAAGCTTTAAAGCGTAACAAAGCCTTAGATCCGTATCTTTTCCTACCTTCTTTTAAAGGTGGTGAACAGCGGTCGGTATCAGAGTTGACGAAACAGTTTTAGGCGGTTTGAGAAACTGGGGTGCCCCGTCACTGGTTTTTAATAACAGTCATTCCAGCTTTCAGAAAAAGGATCAAAGTATATGTGATAACCAGAGACCTTAGCCTAGTCTCCGTCGACTATGAGTAACCAAGCCTATGATGAGACGTCTAAGGGGCAGCTTTCTCAGTAGCAGTATGTCACGAAGAGATTGGTGTGACGGCTTGCGCATCACGATGGCGTGTTGGATTAAACTGGACGGTGAAAAGATTACACCGGCGGGATCGCGCATGCCAGGCAAAATCCAGCTATAGTCCACCATCCACTACCCACTGCCTTATGGGAATCACTGATATATTGCCATCTATGATGATGATAATGATTCACGGATTTGGTTGGAAACCCTGATCGTTTGACTTTCCGCGCTGTATGTCCCAATATCTCAGCCTACATATACACACTAGTTCAGTGTTGTAGCAAACGTTAAGTAGCACTAGCCGGATTAGCATATCCTCTGTAAAGCGAGACGTATTGGTGAAAATATGCCACTGATGAATCCTCCTCACTGTTCTTTCCACATCAACCTTTGAGATCCTCCTATTCCAATTTCCGTAACATTTCTAATTCCAAGAACAGACGTAACCAGGGTTGGTATTACTGCCTTCAAAAGTCTTAATCGCTATGACTCAGGTCATCAGTCCCAGTATTCACTGTAAAGGCTCAGAATGTGAGTCAATATACGTGCTTTCAACGTTTGCACCAAAATGACAGGCCAGCAGGTGGCTCCCGTTCGAACGCTAAACTCACTGAAGGTTGACATCTGATACACTTCGGAAACAAAAAACCAGGACAGTAGTCAACGGATAGAACTGAAGGCAACGACACTGTGTACATGTGTCTACCGCACTCCGCCAGACGGTAGCGGGCGTGACATTTAGCACAGCGGTCGAAGTCGAATCGGTACATTGTATTACTGTTAAATAGATTCTGTACCGTCCGTTTATAACGGGCTCTGTTTGAACTAACTCCAGAAGCCAAACCCTCAGGAAGATTTATTG
Organism: Paragonimus westermani; assembly: GCA_008508345.1. Lineage (NCBI taxonomy): Eukaryota > Metazoa > Platyhelminthes > Trematoda > Plagiorchiida > Troglotrematidae > Paragonimus > Paragonimus westermani. The sequence goes on from QNGE01001741.1 coordinate 138,054, forward strand.
TGTCTAACTGCCTCAACTTACTGAAGCGATTACGCTATCATGGGCACCTTTTATCAGGAACTAGGGCACACCACGTGTTGACGAACAGTTGCGTTATGTCAGTAGGGAATATGAACGTCCGGACCGACAAACTGGACTACGCCGAGTCTTCTCTAGGTGATAAATTTGAACTGGCATCACGTGCACAGAAAACTGGTCGGTAGCTACCGCATCTAAGCTGACCATGAACCACTTACATCGGTACCAGTTTCGGTCACAGTTCGCAGCAGTATTATATTCGCATCAGGTTTGCTTTCAGACGGATTGAAGCTGCTGGCCACAAGTGGCGCAGCTCCAAAAAAAGACCGTCGGTCTTATTGGAACAAAGGCTAAGAGTCAGATCGTGCGCTGCGTCACTTCGTTCGGTTTGGCCAAACGACAACTTCACGGATCACAACAGGTGATTGGGAAATCAGTCATGTTTGCAGTGGAGCACATGCGTCCAACCGACTGGAAAAATAAGCTTAAAATTTCGGACCTCGCGGACATCCCTCTGTTGGACCAAATCTCGGAAGCGGTTTACACAGCACGTGTGTGGCAAGACGGAGCGTTAGCAAGTCTGAAGTCCCTAAGATTACTGAGCGCCAGACAGAACACACTTGGCACGGCGGTCCACATAAAACGTTGAGGATGGACATTCGTGAGCCTAGGCAGCG
>QNGE01001742.1:0-50359 GCA_008508345.1 Paragonimus westermani
TCTGCGTACGGAGTCAGCGCTGTCATACTCCATACATTTCCCAATGGAACCCAAAAGGCTGTCGTGCACGCGTCAAGAAGTCTCACGCCGGCGGAGAAGAAGTATGGGCAGATCAAGAAAGAAGCACTGGGCCTCGTGTTTGCAGTACGGCGTTTCCACCAGTTCATCTACGGCCGTAAGTTCCAACTTTTCACCGATCATAAACCGTTGTTGTCCATTTTCGGATCCAAAACAGGTAAGCCGGCACACTCAGCCAACAGACCTCAACGACGGGCCTTGATTCTCCTGGGCTACGACTTTGAGATCCAGTACCGGAGAACTGAGGAGTTTGGTCAAGCGGATGCATTATCCCGACTCATCAGCGACTACCCAGCGTCAGACGAGGAAGCGGTTATTGCGGCCAGCACAGCAACAGACTATGCAGCCGATCTATTCACCATTGCCGTCAGAGCTTTGCCAGTTACGGCTCATAGAATCCAACAGGCAACGGAAAATGATGCTACCCTTCAGAAGGCCATACGTTACACAACAGAGGGTTGGCCGACCTGGAAATTTGACGGAGAATTGAAACAACTTCACAACAGGCGGAGCTCGCTGTGTGTGGTGAGAAATTGCTTGATGTTTGGTAATCGTGTTGTTGTTTCACACTGCTCACGTTCCCAGCTACTCCGTCAATTTCACTCCGGGCATCCAGAAATAAGCCGGATGAAATCCATTGCACGAAGCTATGCTTACTGGCCCGGCATGGATGACGACATCGAGAAGTTCGCCAGAGGCTTCACACGTTGCCAACATGCAGCTAAAAATCCACCACGTCTGATACCTATACCCTGACTGCAACCCGAGAAAACTTGATCTCGGCTTCACATCGACTACGCGGGTCCCATCAACGGAGTACACTATTTGGTACTAGTAGATGCTTACTCCAAATAGCCGGAGATTGCTACTGTATCTCCCCCGACTACGTCGAAGACTCTGCAGGCGCTGGAGGGAATATTTGGCCTCTACGGACTCCAAGAGACCATCGTCTCAGACAATGGCACGCAACTTACTTCACGTAAGTTCCAGAATTTTTGCACACTCAATGCCATTTGTCACGTACGCTCTCCTCCCTACCACCCCCAATCAAACGGTCAGGCTGAACGCTTTGTTGATACGTTCAAACGTGCACTTCTCAAGTCACGGGGAGAGGGGACGCCGGAAGATATCCTCCGAAAATTCCTGGTTGCCTACCGAACAACGGCCAACGGTGTAACACCGAACCACGTGTCTCCAGCAGAAACACCCATGGGTCGAAAGACTCGAACTTTCTACCACGCCATGCTGCCCAGAACAGAGGCTCATCAAGAGGCGCTACCGGTAAAGCATGGGTCTTTATTCGAGGTAGGGTCAGCCGTTTACGCCAGAGATTACCGAAGGGAAGGCGGAATCTGGAAATCTGGCCATATTTTGTGCAGGAATGAAAATATTATGTTTGATGTGGCTGTCGGAAACGAATCTTGGTCGCGACACAAAAATCAGTTACGTCCGAGGAGTGATTCGGAAGAATGCAGTGTAGAAAGTGAAATCCCGTTAGAGATACTGTTGGATACGTTCCAGATCCCAGCGGCAGTACCGGTTGCAGATACCGCAGCACATGCAGCAGCAGAGCACCAGAATCTGGTTGATAGCTCCTTGAGACCCAAACGGTGGTCCAGCATGAAGAGAGAAGAAAATCCGTTTTAGGATAGACCCCAACAACCCCAGTTACTAACAATCCGAAAAAGGGGGTGTTCGGGATGTCACATGCCCCAGAAACAATCTATTTTACTTGTAATAAACAATTCTTACTTTTGTAAACTTGAATTTCTCTTTCTTCGCGCCCAAATTCCACCATGTTGCATTTACTTCGTTTTACGCGCCATTAACATTGATGGACGCCCATTCGCTGATTTATGACCCTCTTCGGTCTATGTGTGCCATAGTGTATGTTTCTCAAGGTCGCTGAAATGTCTACAAATACAGAAGAGCTAGGCTGGTAAATTGTCTTCGGACTGAGACGGTTAAAGCTCTCTCTCCGAGGACCAGTGTTCTCTCTTCATAGTCGGTTCGGGTATCAGGTCTCCGCAGTTATTTTCAGTTTGTGCGGTATTACTGCTTCGTAGGAATCGTCCCAATCCAATCAGTTCGTATTTTGTCCAATTGTTTCGCGATATAACGCGTTCATTCTTTGTGTTCTGCTCAATCCACATATACCGGCTACTGGTCTCGCGTTAATTTTTATATAATCACGAATCATCAAAAACTGTTACCTCATCTTCCCGTTTTACTACAGTGCTGAGGAGAATTGTTTGCCGTAAAAACAGTGATGGCATGCAGTTACGGATACCGAGAATGTGGGTTTGCAACTTTTCGTGTGGGTTTTCTGATTCTTTTCTTATTTCTTCTTTATAGAGTTGAAACAGAACAGGATCTAACTAATGTCACCCTTCTGTGAGACGTTTAAGCCAGCGCACCCTACGATCCGAACGTGGTATCGTGGGCGCTGGCGTCGTCGGCGAATTTGTGCTTTCTGCTGAGGAAGATGCACTTGGACGACGATGTTCAAAGACAGTTACGGCCTGTCCATTAGGTTGCGGAGTAGCATTGAAGGTTTTCCCCGTCATTTTGATATAGACAGTCTTCAGACGATCGATTCTAATGGTGTTCCGAATACACTGAAACCTAAATACATGGAGACGGCCTTTCCGACCAAGTACCTGAAAGGGGCCTCCGATAGGTCGTTCGAGCTGGCGTCGTGAACCATCCGCGTGAACAAACACCTATGTGATGTCAGCGATTCTGTGATTCGTGCACGGGTTCGAGGCTAGTTGGCGAATTTACCCGGATCCAGTCAGCTTGTTCGTTTCGATGTCCGGCGGTTTTCTGTTGACCTGGAAGGCAGGGTGTAGCACCGCGTTTGGGGGTTACAGAAAGTACCAAGAACAGAATGAAATAATAATCTAGCAGAACAGAATAACTTACTAATCTATAAGTTTAAGTGAGTGAGAATCCAATAACACTTTGAGACGGTCCTCAGAAGAGCAGCTAACAATCTCTAGTGGAAGGTCGTTCCAGTATATGATAACTTTATAAGAGGAAAATTGTTGCCTAAGGAAGGTCCGAGGTCAAAGCTTATAGAGCTTCTTGTCGTGAACTCTTCGACTGTTATCACTTACCAGGGTGAAGAATTGTTTACGGGTCCTGTGCTAGAGAGAAAGTGTGCAAGAATTCAGTCGCCATGGAGTCTTCAAAACTCTGGTGGATAAAGATCAGGAAGTTCGAGGCGAGACTCATAGGAGTGATGCCGCAAACTAGCGACCATTTTGGCAGTTACCCGCTAGACAAGTTCATTGGCGAGTATGTCCTTTTTCAAACTGAGAAGCTGCAGAGAAAGCCTTGATGACTCAGTTTTTCTCTGGCGACGTATATACTTGAAAAGAAAATTCATATTCTTGCGAACAATCTGTAAGATTATTGACTGTACCTGTTGGGCGTGTTGCCGAATTTTTCGCTTGCACCTGTTTCGTACAGAGCAAAAGGCCTCTATATCCTCTGGCCTACCCGTTATCTTCTGCTTGGGCAATAGACGAGAACGTACTTCAAGAAGGCGGCGCATGATCCGCGGAAGCAGTGCACGAGATGAGAATTTCCATAGTTTTCGTGGAACAAATGCCTCATCAGCTTCGTGAATGGCAGCTTAAAAGAAAGGTAGTTCGAGTTCACTGAGTCGGCTGAGTGCGCTCAATAACGTTCCTACTGCGTTAAAATCAGCTTTCTGGAAGTTTCGGAATGAAGTGGTCTTACAGAATTTTGGAGACAGCAACAGATAAAGTCAAAGGTTAGTAGCATGTGGTCGCTATGCCCCAGCGGTTGTTTGATGACTACCCCATCTACCAGGTGAGTCTGGTTAGTAATGACCAGATCGAGCAAGGAGGGTGTCCGTCCTGGACCAGCCTTGTAGATGGATTGACATGCTGTGTCCAGGCTTTCCCATGGATCAACATTGTCAAGGGTTTCGCGAACACGCAGCCACAGTCCTCATGAGTGGCCGCCATAGAGTTGAGTTTGGTGCGTTAAAGTCACCCATAATAAGGAGATGGGAGAAACGCTGGGTAGACGTGAGTCTGTCTAGAGTAGCAAGACTGGCCTCGTCGTCGGGTGCACTACATGGCGGCGAACGGTACATAACACCGGCAAGAAACGTGTCACGTCTGCGAAGTTGGAGTTTGATCCAGAGCGTGTCTCATTTCTCTTGGAATGTGAATTCCCCTACGACAGCTGGTACTGGGAGCTTCTGGCTTAGAAAAACGGCACAGCTTCCTATCCGTTTACGGGAGGAGTCCGTCCGGTACAAAGAGTAACCAGGGTGTTGAATCATCCCGCAAGGGGAAGGAGAACGAGTTGGTAAGACTCAAGTGCAAGGTGTATCGATTGGTTACGTGGTATGAGCATATAAAGAATGAATAACGAAAGACAACCGATCAATAACTAACCGACGAATCGGCAAGCACTGGTACACGTGATTGGTTAATTTGTAATATGAATTATCTGACATAAGTTAAGACGCGTGACTGCGTTGGCGTGTAAGCGCGAGACTGCCTGTCCGATTCCGATCCAGCATCTTCCTCTGTTAAGGTGAACACTATTCGTACGCCCTTTTAGAAGGGTCTACGTTGAGGCGCTTTATTTGAGCCCAAGTTCGTCGTGAATGACATGTTTCAATGATAGGGTCTTCTCGTGCCACGTTTTCTTCCGTGTTACTTTCGGCCGTATGTGTTGGCAGTTCGACCTTATCTAACAGAATATCTTGAGGTAATTAACTGATGTCTTCCAGTTTGTCTCAGATGTTGGGATCTTGTTTTCTGATGGGGTTTATGTGATGAGTCTCCTTCTTGCCGTGAACGGTGAGTTCATATAACACATGACCTCGACGCTGAGTAACAGTTCCCGGCACCCAATTACACCCATGACCATGAAATTTTAGAGCAAATACTGGGTAGACTGTATGGAATTCTCGAGCCTTAGCTCGATGAGGTTGGTTGAATCGCCTCTCCACATTGATGTTGCGTTGACCCGCCCGCTTGACGGGAAGCATGGCATCGAGTGCTGTTCTCATTCGCCGCCCAAGAAAAACTTCAGCTGGTGAAACTCCATATGGTACGGCTGCATTTGGTTTAGAACGATCGGTACGCAAGAAGGTGTCTAAAATTTCACACATTATTCCTTCTCTCTCCAATTTGTGACGAGCCCTTTTGAATGTATCCACAAAACCTTCTGCTTGCCCGTTAGATTGAGGATGATATGGAGGACTCCGGACATGCCCTATAGCGAATGATTCACAAAATTGTGAAAACTGTGTTGAAGTGGACTGTGTACCATTGTCAGTCACAAGCGTTTCTGGAAAAACCGAACTGAGCAAATATGCGACTTAGACAAGAAATAGTAGTTGTCGTGGAAATTGTGCGTAGTGGAACGATCTCCGACCAGTTAGAGAAGGCATCTACGAGGATGAGAAAGCATTGGTCATTGAGTGGACCAGTAAAGTCGGCATGAACTCTTTTCCACAGGCCATCGGGTAGAGGCCAGGGGTGCAACTCAGCCTTGATGGGTACTTTTGTAGCACGTGCACACTGTTCACATGACTTGACCGTGCCCTCAATGTTGAAATCGATCCATGGCCAATATGCGTGATTACGTGCCAAAGCCTTCATACGTGTTATATCGGTATGTACACAATGAAGCATTTGTACAACCCGTTTTCTCAGGATTTGTGGTATCACTATACGATCCGCTAACATTAAACACTTGTCTACAACTGTTGGAGCGTCTCGCCGTTGGAAGTATGGTTTGTAAACTGCACGTAACTTTTCGGGCCAGCCCGTGCGTAAATAATACGTTATCGGTTGCAAGACAGGGTAAGATTGAGTGGCACGCCGGATCATAGTAGAAGTGACAGGCAGATTCCTGATGGACTCTCGAAACCCGTATTGTACGTCAGCGTCAACCTCCAGAGAGGAGTTGACAACGTCCTCACTTGGATGGTCAGTCGACTTATGCGTAATCGGCCTGGAAAGGGCGTCCGCATTACCAAAACGCTCCGTCTGGATATATTTGAGAATAAAATCGTAACCGATTAGTAATGTGGCCCAACGTTGAAGTCGGTTAGCCGTGTGAACAGGTATACCATTTGGTGAGGCGAGTATGGATAACAGGGGCTTATGGTCCGTGCACAATGTAAACTGACGGCCGTACAACAACTTATGGAATATTTTAACGGCAAAAATTAAAGCCATACCTTCTTTATCTATCTGACCATAATTTTACTCGGCAGCTTACAGTGTTCGCGAAGCGTGACTGATTGCATTCTTGTGACCGTCAGTGAATTGGTGTAAAATCACAGCCCCAATGCCTTAGTCAGAAGCCTCAGTAGCCGCAATAATAGGAAGATAAGGATCGTAGTGTGTCAATAATAGGTCCGAAGACCAGATTCGTTCGAGGCTATCAAACGCAGATTGACACTCGTGAGACCGAACCCGGTTGGTGTCCTTGCGTAACAGATTGTTTAACGGTGCCCTTAGTTGATGCATATTGGGCACGAAACTGTTATAATAGTTCACAAGACCCAAGAATGATTGTAACTGCACTCGATTAGCTGAAGAAGGAGGTCTTTAATTGCAGAAATTTTAGCGGGGTCTGGACGATGACCACTGCAATCGACGATGAATCTCAGATATTTGATTTGAGGCAAGAAAAGCCCACATTTTTGTTTCCGTAAGGTGAATCCGTATTCATGAATACCATTGAAGACTTGTTCTGAGTGTGTTTTGTGCTCATCTGGTGAGGGGCTTGCAATCATGATATCGCCCATGTAAGAAACAGCGAACGCCAAACCAATGAGCATAGTATCCATAATTTGCTGAAATATTGCTAAAGCACATTTAACACCGAACGAAAGTCTGTTGTAACGGTACAGTTCTCGATGTGTGTTTATGGTTAGTAGGTCTTGACAACTATCATCCATCTCAACTTGGAGGTATGCATCAGATTAATCGATCTTAGAGAATATTTTGCCTCCATTGAGTCGAGTAAATAAGTCTTGCGGCACATGAAGTGGACACTGATGTGTCTGCAAAGCCATGTTCAGACCAGCTGAGAAACCACCACAAAGTCGGATGGAGCCGTTTGCTTTTTTATTGTTAAAACTGGGGCGACCCAAGAGGAGTAGTTCAACTTTGCCAACACTCGTATGGTTTCTAGACGATCAAGTTCAGCCTCCAACGCTGCTGTTGTTGAGTATAGCACGGAACGCTTGGTACAAAACACTAGCCTGCTTCCTGGTTCGATGAAAAGTTGAGATTCACCGTTTGTACATTTGACTAAATTGTTCATAAAATCATCTGGAAACTAATCTGGTAACTGTTGCAAAAAATCATTATACAGTTTAATGGAGATTGTAGCCACGTCACAAAATGTTGATTGTAGTGGATCTAAACAGTATATGGAAATTCAGGTGTTAATAGGAAGTCGAGATCTGATGAAAAGGAAAACAAATAACTCACAGAAGTTCGTAGATGCCCATTGGTTTAGTTTTTCCACTACACCAAATGAGGATTCTCACGGACAATACCTGCCGTGTGTCCCTCAGATAGTCTCGATGTCACGACCGAGATAAATCCAACGACAAATAAATAAATTTGTCGAACTGAACGGTTGATTCCGCCGAATTCTAACTCTTCCAAAGATTTGTACGCCACCGACCCTGAACGCGAACAGGAAGCAGAACTTGCGAACTCGGAGGTGTAATATTTAAAAAATTGATTACTCTGTGGATCGATTAACCTCGTTCAAACATCATGTGTACATGTGAGGTTGAAGAAGTTGAAAAGGCATGAATAACAATAAAAACTATGAAGTAGAAAATAGTGTACGAAACGCTACATGATAAATGTATAGTGTTATGTACGTCACAAACAGAATGGAAGGGTACATACCACAGATCAAGTTTTTCTATCCAGTCTATACCCAAAAGATTTAGGCGTTTGCTAGGAGATATGTAGCCAATGCCAGATTCACGTTTATCACGGAAGCAGAAGGTACACATTAACTTACCAAGTAGAGGAACCTGGTGACCACTAGCGTTCTTGGCCAATCTGTGTGTTGACTTGTACGGTGTCTTCCAAGTTTAATCCATGTCAAACGGGAACTGATTGTGGTGACCGATGCAGTATCTATCTGTAACGTAACTTGGTGATTTTCAATGTGAAGGGTCATATACTTTCGTCGGTGAAAAATATCACTTGTTGTAGTAAACACCATATTGGACTGGCGACGTACGCGGAAGTCTTGGGTTGATTGTCTGCAGTCTGATTCCTTGTGACCCATACAATTGCACTGTTGACACACGTGTCTGCGATATGAGCAGAATCGAACGAAGTGCCACTGTCCACGTAAACAACAAGCGGAAGATGGCCGTTGCTTACGAAAAGGCGCGTCACGACAAACATATGATGGACAATTGTGTCTTACAACTCGGTCAACTGATGCTATGTCAGTGGGAGATGAGGTCAATTGCAGCATTTGTCAGTCGTGCTTAAGATTCACTGGGTACAAGTTTTCTGCTGTTAAATCCTGAACTGATAAATCTGTACACAAATCCAGTTTTTTGTTCGTATATCAGCATCCTCTGAAGATGTCAACCCGGCAACAAATATCAAAGCTTTGAATTGTGAGTCCCATATCTGTTTTATCTGGAAACGTTCACATTCTCGGTTTACTCTACCAGCGTACGTCACGATATCATCTTTAGCGTGTCGAGAGATTTTCAGAAAGTTGTATCGAATGTTGAACGCAGATGTCCTTCCACCAAAAATAGAACAAGGCTTCGGAACAGTGTATTTCAGAGTGAAGTCACGAGATTTCTGTGGAAGAATATAGTTGCAACATTGTGCATGTTCATCTGCACCTAATTTCTGCATTAAGAGACGTACTTTGGCAAATTCGTCCAACGCGGCTGCACCAACTAGGAAAATTTCTTCGTAACGGTGATACCAAGACGAAAATGTCACACCATTATTTGGATCTTAATTAAACTCATGAATGCTGGTTGCCAAGGTTTGCTTCAGTTTCGTTTCTGAGGTGGCGACTGTACGTGACGTAGTCGGGGAGGTTAGTCGTGCTGTGAGTGACTTAATTGTTTTAGCGCTCGTCTGCTGCTGCTCCAAGAAGGCTTGCTGGTGACGCTGTATCATTTTCTGCTGCCGTTCAATCTGATCCTGTTGTTGCTGCATTTGCCTCTGTTGCTGTTGTAATATTTCCAATAATGCTGTTTCCGCCATCTCCGTCGCCAACTGTCAAAATCATCCCGCACAGGTAAGGAGAACGAGTTGGTGAGATCCAAGTACAAGGTGTATCGATTGGTTACGTGGTATAGACATATAAAGAATGATTAACGAAAGACAACCGATCAATAACTAACTGGCGAATCGGCAAGCACTAGTACACGTGATTGGTTGATTTGTAACATGACTTATCTGACAAGTTAGGACGCGCGATTGCGTGGACTTGTAAGCGCGAGACTGCCTGTCCGATTCCGATCCAACACAGGGACNTCAGGTGACAATTCAACTGACTTGCGTTTGGAGTCAACTAGGTCAGTTAGAGGTTTTACAATGTCCGCGCAATGGGGAATGAAACGTCGATAGTAGTTGAGTATGCCGAGAAATCGTCGGAGTTGTATCATCGTAGTGGGAATCGGAAAAGTTGAAATAGACTTAACTCTATCTTGCAGAGGTGTGATGCCGGTTTAGTCTATGCGATGTCCCAGGAAATCCAATGAGTTAACTCTGAAGGCACACTTGTCGATGTTGATTTTAATATCATATTGCGCGAAACGTTCAAAAACAGCACGAAGGTGAGGAAGCTGTTCCTCGTTTGAGCGGCTAGCGATCAAAATATCATCAATGTAGACGTACGCAAAAGGAAATCCGCGCAATACTTCGTCCATGAATCGTTGAAATGTTTGAGCCGCATTACGGAGCCCGAAGGGCATCCCTGTGAATTCGAAAGGTTCGAAAGTTGTTGTAATGGCTGCCTTTGAAATATCTTCTTCCGCCACCGGGATGTGATAATAGGCGCGAGTCCTAACGAAAAGTCGTGTATATGGGGTATAGGGTACCTGTCCGGGATTGTGCAATTGTTGAGAGCACGGCAATCACCGCAAGGTCACCAATCACCCGGAGAGATTTTAGGTACCATGTGTAGCGCTGTTGCCCAAGAGCTGTTCTAAGGTCGAATTACGCCCAACTGAAGGATATGTTCGAATTCAGCTTTGTCTATTTTGAGTTTGTCTTGATGCAAACGGCGTGGACGGGCGAAAACCGGAGGACCGCGTGTTGTAATGTGATGCTCTACACTGTGCTTAACCGTTTCGGTATGTGAGCACGGCCGAGTTAACGAGGGAAAATCCCTCAGCATTGCTGCAAAAGATGGTGTTGGTGGAAGAGCGGGTCAGATGACTATTGACGCCATCGTCGATTGAACACCATTTACTGTGCAATCGGTAGTGTTGTCAATTAACTTACGCCTCTTGACATCAACACAAAGGTTAGTGTACCGGGAAGTCGGCACCGATGAGTGACGTTTGGACGTCAGCAAGCAGGAATATCCAACGGAAACATCGCCGGAGACCGAGATCGACAGTGAGTGAGCGTTCCCCAAAAGTTTTGATGCGACTTTGATTCGCGGCCTGTAAGGTGCACTGGCTTGACTGTAGTCGATCAGTTGGTTGCGGAGGAATGACGCTGAGCTCGACTCCGATATTGATAAGAAACCGCAAGCCGATCGACCGGTCCCTGATGAAAAATAGGCGACTAGTACCTGCTTGGCCAGCAACAGTCGTCACCGTTACTGGCTGGCCTGCTGGTTTGACGGTGACGCGCGGCGAGTTCGGAATGTGCACGGCGAGGTGCATTTCTTTGCTTCGTCCCGAAAGTTTTGGTGGTACCAGCACCACCTTTGTCGAGTGCGAGAGTTAGATCGTGTACGGCTTTTGGGTGGTTGCTCCAGTTCGTTAATCTGCATAGCCATATTGTCCATACGGTGGCACATTTCCTCTATCAAAAGTTTCAGGCTATCATCAGTTGTCGGGACTGAAGGGGGTGACTTGGGAACGGTTATGGTCGTGGTGCGCACTGGCTGTGAAAAAAAAAGTCTGTGCTACTTTGTCCGCCAATTTGTCGACTGAGCTCTCTTCATCCATGACAGCCAAAATGTGTTGTACCGCGGATGACAGGTTTTCGGGCCATCACTGTTTTAAAATAAAATCGTCAAGTTTTCGCGAGCCCAAAAGTCCTCTCATATAACGCAACAGTTGAGACGGAGACTGATCGCCCAACTCGACCGAATTGAACAAATCATGTAGGAGTTTTTCTTCTGACTTCTCAGTGCGTTTTATGATGGCGTCTTTTAAAATAGTATAGGAGAAATCATCTGGGATTGATTCCAACAGGTCTTTCACTTCAGCTGCGACATTAAAAGGAATTGACTCTACCACGTATGAAAATCTTATTTTCTCTGATGTTATCCGCCTGGTGGTAAAAAGGCCTCAATCTGATGGTACCACAATCGAGGGTTTCGGGCGCTAAACTCAGGCAGTTTTAAAGCAACGCTGTGCTCGGTTTTGATGTCAATGTCTGCGGTGTCGCCAAGCATTGCTAATGATAACAAAAAGAGGATGGGAACGCAGTTCGGAAGAAAAAAATAAGCGGGCTCACCAATAAATGTAGTGGATCTAAACGGTATATGGAAATCCAGGTGTTAATAGGAAGTCGAGATCTGATGAAAAGGAAAACAAATAACTCACAGAAGTTCGTGGATGCCCATTGGTTTAGTTTTTCCACTACACCAAATGAGGATTCTCACGGACAATACCTGCCGTGTGTCCCTCAGATAGTCTCGATGTCACGACCGAGATAAATCCAACGACAAATAAATAAATTTGTCGAACTGAACGGTTGATTCCGCCGAATTCTAACTCTTCCAAAGATTTGTACGCCACCGACCCTGAACGCGAACAGGAAGCAGAACTTGCGAACTCGGAGGTGTAATATTTAAAAAATTGATTACTCTGTGGATCGATTAACCTCGTTCAAACATCATGTGTACATGTGAGGTTGAAGAAGTTGAAAAGGCATGAATAACAATAAAAACTATGAAGTAGAAAATAGTGTACGAAACGCTACATGATAAATGTATAGTGTTATGTACGTCACAAACAGAATGGAAGGGTACATACCACAGATCAAGTTTTTCTATCCAGTCTATACCCAAAAGATTTAGGCGTTTGCTAGGAGATATGTAGCCAATGCCAGATTCACGTTTATCACGGAAGCAGAAGGTACACATTAACTTACCAAGTAGAGGAACCTGGTGACCACTAGCGTTCTTGGCCAATCTGTGTGTTGACTTGTACGGTGTCTTCCAAGTTTAATCCATGTCAAACGGGAACTGATTGTGGTGACCGATGCAGTATCTATCTGTAACGTAACTTGGTGATTTTCAATGTGAAGGGTCATATACTTTCGTCGGTGAAAAATATCACTTGTTGTAGTAAACACCATATTGGACTGGCGACGTACGCGGAAGTCTTGGGTTGATTGTCTGCAGTCTGATTCCTTGTGACCCATACAATTGCACTGTTGACACACGTGTCTGCGATATGAGCAGAATCGAACGAAGTGCCACTGTCCACGTAAACAACAAGCGGAAGATGGCCGTTGCTTACGAAAAGGCGCGTCACGACAAACATATGATGGACAATTGTGTCTTACAACTCGGTCAACTGATGCTATGTCAGTGGGAGATGAGGTCAATTGCAGCATTTGTCAGTCGTGCTTAAGATTCACTGGGTACAAGTTTTCTGCTGTTAAATCCTGAACTGATAAATCTGTACACAAATCCAGTTTTTTGTTCGTATATCAGCATCCTCTGAAGATGTCAACCCGGCAACAAATATCAAAGCTTTGAATTGTGAGTCCCATATCTGTTTTATCTGGAAACGTTCACATTCTCGGTTTACTCTACCAGCGTACGTCACGATATCATCTTTAGCGTGTCGAGAGATTTTCAGAAAGTTGTATCGAATGTTGAACGCAGATGTCCTTCCACCAAAAATAGAACAAGGCTTCGGAACAGTGTATTTCAGAGTGAAGTCACGAGATTTCTGTGGAAGAATATAGTTGCAACATTGTGCATGTTCATCTGCACCTAATTTCTGCATTAAGAGACGTACTTTGGCAAATTCGTCCAACGCGGCTGCACCAACTAGGAAAATTTCTTCGTAACGGTGATACCAAGACGAAAATGTCACACCATTATTTGGATCTTAATTAAACTCATGAATGCTGGTTGCCAAGGTTTGCTTCAGTTTCGTTTCTGAGGTGGCGACTGTACGTGACGTAGTCGGGGAGGTTAGTCGTGCTGTGAGTGACTTAATTGTTTTAGCGCTCGTCTGCTGCTGCTCCAAGAAGGCTTGCTGGTGACGCTGTATCATTTTCTGCTGCCGTTCAATCTGATCCTGTTGTTGCTGCATTTGCCTCTGTTGCTGTTGTAATATTTCCAATAATGCTGTTTCCGCCATCTCCGTCGCCAACTGTCAAAATCATCCCGCACAGGTAAGGAGAACGAGTTGGTGAGATCCAAGTACAAGGTGTATCGATTGGTTACGTGGTATAGACATATAAAGAATGATTAACGAAAGACAACCGATCAATAACTAACTGGCGAATCGGCAAGCACTAGTACACGTGATTGGTTGATTTGTAACATGACTTATCTGACAAGTTAGGACGCGCGATTGCGTGGACTTGTAAGCGCGAGACTGCCTGTCCGATTCCGATCCAACACAGGGACATACGGTTCATTATCACTGATACCCGCGAAAAGCCAGGCCTCTGTTAAAGCAAGAATGTGAGGGCTAGTGTCATGGGTCAGTTGTCTGATTTCTGGTAGTTTGTTCAGAAGACTCAGACAGTTGATGTTCACGCTCCTGAGGGCTACTTCCTTGCTTGGCTAGGTGCAAAAAGAGACAGAGTTGCATCAGGAAGAGCTTGAGAAAGCAGCCTCAGTAGCGAGGGTGTGAAGGGTTGCGTAGCTGGCGGCATAGTTTCGTGAGCCCTCTTGGGGTTGGTGGCCGTTTCATCACAGCCTGGGCATACGTGAGCGTCCCCGTGGGACGTTTCGTCCGCTTCTGTTGGCTCAAGGTCGATGACCTACTGACCACTCTTGCCTTTGGAGCTTCTGAATGGTGGTTTGCAGTTTTTCACCCTCGAAAATATGGATGAGGTTATAGATGAAAAGAGAATGTAGGACGAAATGGCCCCGATCCTGCCGAGGAGTGAGCCGCCGGAATGAGACAAGTTTGGGCCATTTTGGATTCAGGGGGATCCCAGCAGACTCACTGGGCCATAAAGCTTAGGGATGAAATATGTCTTAACGGAAGTTTTATAGGGTGAGATGATTGTTGGTCTAGAAGAGTGATGGTTTTTAATGCCTTTGAGATCTGCTCTTGTGGCCCCTTGCATCTCCACAGGCAGTTGACCTCCCAAGGGGATGGGATCAGTAGCCTTTTTTGTGGGTGCTTGGAGTGGTCCATCAGAGGACACTGGTCCTCTCTCGAGATTAGGGATAAGGACTTTCACGCTAGCCTGGAGTTTGGGGTCAGCCTTAATGAATGACCTTGTTCTAGCAAGCTGAGAGCGCTTCTGCCGCTCCTGCGGCAAGGGATCTAGCGAGACTCCCATGTGGTTAACGTGGTTTCCCTTTAGTTCAGCCGCTTTTTCCAGTACTTCCTCCGTGCTGTTCTTTGCGGGTAACGTCACAAGAAGTCAGAGTGACTTCTTGGTAACTTTGGAGCGAAGTCTGTTAGCAGAAACCAATTTTGTTGACTTTTGAGGGAAACAGACGTTTAGCACCGCTCTGGCTTGTTCACCTGGAGCGAGTGTTGTCGGAATTCGTTCCCACATAACAAGTTTCTTCCTCCGGAATCCCCTGTCCCTCAAGCTTGTCGCATTTTCTTCGAATAAAGCAGTGGACAAAGCCATTGCCTTGGGAGCAGCCGCCCCGCCTGGAAAGGCAAGGGCGAGGTACCCATTCAACGAGCTCAGTTCTGACTTCGTGTCAGATAAATCTCTCTGAGTATCACCCATGGCTTTTTCTACCGTGGCTATCTGTGCGCTAACATCCTTAGACGTCTTGCAGCCGCAATTGCACGCGTCTGATTTCTGCTCGCTCGGTGGTGGCGAGTAGAGGATCCAACGTGGCCTTGATTGGGGTGCAGCCATCTCGAAAGAGACAGCTCGAGCGGATGAATGGCCTTTTTGAAGAAGTGAGCAGGGTGTACTGGTCCTCCCTGAGGCCAGTACGCTTAAGGTGGTACCAGCGTAGGCACGTCTGGCATTGCATACCGTTCTAAACAGACATGCGGCAGCTGAAACCACCACAAACACTCGATAACCCCGGTCCACCAACGCTGCTGGATCTTGTGCGTGTCATTGTGTTATGGTCTGTGAGTAAATACGACAGTTGCTAATGGAAACGAAACACGAGGCTGAAAAGTGATACAGATACTATCGAACACGGATAATACAATACGCAATGAGTTATGCTATTGGACAACGAATAACAATGATCGTGTATAATTTTTTGATGCACTGGGCATCAAGATAGCAAAAATATGAGTTGGCAATGACAGCGAGAGGTTTAAACCGAACTTCGAGTTACCCGCGCAAGTTGGTCTTTGGGAACAAATGCCTTGCGGCTTTGCACTCGTTTGTCCTTGACACGGAGGCAGAGCGTATGCGAACCAAGCTGTTTGGCTTGGGAAGCAAAATAACAACTTGCGTCTGGGGCGGACGAGAAGTAGCTACCAGTGCGACGCAGGGTTGACCGCAAGAGAGTTCGGCGCTGCGAAGTTGGAGCTTCGCTTCGAGGGCCGCGCGGATGCTATGCAAAACCATTTTCAAGGTTTCTGTCCAACGGATGGCGTCGACGGCGCCGAGGGCTGCTTCTAGTTGTCGATGAAAGATTTCGACCATACTTTTCATAGCCGGGTGGTATGCCGTAGGCATGCGATGACGCCCAAGCTCCTTCAACATTTCCGCACAGGAGCCGCTTTCGAAATTAGGGACTCGGTCGATCGTAATCGTAGCTGGAAAACTGTGAGGTGCTACACAGTCCTAAGCAAGTGCACGCGTAACGACCCCCGCGCGGACGTTGTGTGTAAGGACGGCCTCCGGTTGTCGCACGAAACGGTCTACCATCGTCAAGGTATAGGCCATGCCATTGGGAGGTGGCGAGGGACTTACAATGCTAATGTGGAGATGTGCAGGTCGAGATGTGACTGAGGGGCATTGGCTAATGGGAGCTAACACGTGGCGATGAATCATAGCTAGTTGACAATCTGGGAGATTCCGGATCTACGCACGAAGATCCTTCGATATGCTGGTTCAGACGTACCCATCAGAAGCAAGTTTGGCTGTGGCCCGATAGTGTACAACATCTCGACCATTTCAGTTCCTGAGTGGACGTTAGCTGGACAGTCGTCTTCCCTGGTCGTGTGAACCGCCGAAGGGATTATTGTGTTGCATGGGTGCGTGTTGACTGTGGCAATTAGCAGTCAATTACCATAACCGGCGTGCACCATACCATTGCGTGGTAAGGTAACGTGGACGTGAGTCCACATCCACCTCCGATGAGGATAAGAGAGATGGGGGGCAATAGGACTGAGAGAAACGAGGGAAGTAGGAGCAATGGTGTAGTTAACCGGTATGGCGTTCCGGGGTCGAACTGAGTTAGAAACGGCCATTTGGGCACAAAAAGAGGTTCTTCAAATTTTTCGCGAAATACTGAAATGTGTTCTCTAGGGGAAGTACAAAGATTTTACCGAGTACATTGGTTATGCTGTAATGAAAAATATCGGCACTAACCAAAAATTGCTCATATTCGCTATTCCGTCGAGAAATTTAATCTGCTGTTTCCGTTAGATGCATCATTTTGGCCTTCGCGATCTAATTTGCGATCTGAAAATGCTCCCGTCAGAATTTTCATGGCGGACACACAGTTCCGTGTTGCAAAACCGCTCGATTTCGCGTAGTTTGGAAGGTATAAATGAATTTGTTGCATGAAGGCTCACACAACTATTTCAGTTTGCCCATGGGTTCTACATTCTTCTAGGTTCCACCGAGGGAATTAACTTTGGTTTCAATCGTTTCGCAACAACACCCGCCTGTAGACTTAAATATAGTGCCTATGTAGTGATCTGGAAAGAACCCTGGTCTGCCTGCTGTAAGATGCGTAAAATTCTTCTTGAAATCCTGGCTCACAGTGCACGTGGTGTCGCAAGGACCTTTGACTACTGTCCGCTTGCTGCGTGCGATCGCGTTTATTCGTTTGAATATTGATTAGCATGTGCGCGCCAATGTTGCTATCCACACTTCCGGCTTGCCGGCGCTCGACAGCCGGATCCTAAACTCTTCTAGGTACTTCCCCGCATGGGCGTAGAATAGCGTTGTTCGAGACTTATTATAATTTCCCTACGATATACGTCTAGTCTCTCCCGACGATAGACATTCTTATTCCGCATCTGGTATTCGTCGCCTATACCTCGGAATTCACTAATTATGTGCGCGTACTGCAAATGTTAAGCCCGATTACTTTTCGACTTTCCGCAGGTATATTACGCTTTCATGACGTAGATTACGGCTACCTTTTGATTTAATAATTTTATTTTGCCTGTGCTATTGTTGGCAATATACAGCGATAAGTTCCTAGTCCGCCGGACGTCTCCTTCAGTGCACTTTTCATCCCGATCGCACCGTTTAGGGTTAATAACGCTCGGAACTGGTTCACACAGCTAGAGGCCAATTTTGCGTTGCGAGAGATTATCACGAAACTAGCCATTTTCCGCCACGTGGTTGCTGCTGTCCCGCCTCATGTCACAAACGAGAAGAACAACATTTTGGGACTGCCAGATTCAGTCGAACCGTGCGTAAAATAGGCCGTTATCAAGGGACTGCCAAATTCAGTCGAACTGTGCGTAAAATAGGCCTTTACCATGGTCGCCAATGCATCTTCGAAAGGACCAAAAAACTAGCCGGCCAGCACGCTGCGGAGACTGAGGTTTCTGGTTCCCGAAGTCGCCTGTCCTTTATTCGAGACCGAGAATCGTGGATCCGTTACCTCAATGACAGTGGTGCAGAGATCAGCGTCTTCCTGCCGGGCTCTCGTGAACGATTCACGCGGACGCAGCGGGTCAGGAATTGGCCCGGAAAGTAGGACGTGGGTTTATATAGACAAAAATGTTTGAAGATAGTATACCTGCGTGAAGAAAAAGATGCCTTTTATTAGTCCAAGAGTTCCGAACCATTTTTAGCCTCCACTCATCGAATGTGGATGCCGAAAGTACGATCCCGCTTTACCTCTAAGAGTTGTGCAGTAAAAAGGAGGTTCTCTAGCAATAAGTCTTCTCCGGGTCTCACACGCTTGTTGTTTGCGTCTGACAAGTGCTTTCGGTACATGCTCAAGAGCCTTGACGAGATCGGCGAACATAGTATTTGAAGTGAAACCGTTGTTTTGAGCGTCCGTCATACGTTATTTGTAAGAAACTCGCCTTTTAGACCGTGCTTCTTTTCACATCTGCTGGCTGCATTACACACTCAACTATTCTAGATCCGGCCTGCCAACAGACGTCGCGAGTATATTAGAAGCAGCTCGAACAGTCGTTAGACCTACGGAGTTTGCCTTGTTCTCGAAAGTGAGTGTGTTTGTTATGCACAACCGGCTAGGAAAAGGTCATGCTGGATAGAAGGAAAAGGCGGTCGTCGTGGATGTATCTGAGGATGGCGTCTTTCTATCACAAGTTACGTTCCCTTTTGCTTGTTAATAACTTTGTTTGACCGATAATCAAGATGTGCGCAATAAGTTCGCAGCTTGAAAGTAGGTGTTGTCGTGACTTCTTTCGGCGCATGAGGAGAATAACCGCTGAAAATATGTGCTTAAGCGGCGCGCGAAGTGGTTTTGCCAATCTAACGGCTGTTTTTTATAGATGTTCCGAATGAAATGTACCCGGAGCTGTCACACTATAGAGAGGTATCCAGGCCCATGACGTCTTTAACTGTTTTGTTTACTTGAGCGCCAAAATCAATTTTATTTCAGTAAACTGCAGCTTTGTGTTGGTGTTTTACTGTGGGTTTCACTCTCCTCATTTCATTATGTACCAGCTAAAATCAATCAATTTCTGCCTCCTGCCTCATTCTTGGTGCAGGATTAGGCCACCACTCACGAGTGCTTCCGAATAAGTCGGATATGTACTGAGACGTGGTGGTTATGGCTGTGGTTTGACTATCACCGATACAGCGTGTAATCACTTATCTCCAGCAATGACGCCACAACAATAACAAAAACGTACTTCTGCTTGTCTCAAGCACGTATCGCAGGCACTTAATCTGGTGTGTTGACGCATGTCAGCAGGCCCTGTTATGGTGACTAACACACCACAGGTGGCGTCATTCCAGTAGGCATTACAAAATTATCCGATCGATTAATATTGGAGGGGGTGACAAAGTTATGTCATGAGCATAACAACTCTGGTATTTATACTGCGGAAAAGATCACTTTTTCAGCTTTGCTACCGTGTTCGCCACCTTTGTGTATCGAATAAAATGAAGAATTTTGGGAAATAAGCAGTAATTGTTCGCGTGTTAACCAGTTGGTAACAGAGTGTTTGTCATGAAACAGCTGTGCAACCCATGGTTGCGTAAGGAAACACCCCGTCTCGTTATAACAGGTTAGTTGGGGCAGGATGATTGAAGTGAAATTACAAGTGCTCTCCAGTACTATGTCGTTAGAACATGCTTGCGGCACCTACCTAGGGGTAATCTTAAAAGGCTTGTGTCAACGTGCACAGTAAATTTGCGTGCGCTTCGCTGGACAGTGTATCTGACTCAACGGTTTCCAACACCGAACTCTCGGATCAGTGGGGAGAGATTATGTCAATAATAACCATGCCCAAGAAACTGGGATTGACGGGTTATGTTGTGTTGTAATGACCTGAAAATTCGTGATGTTCTGAAGCATCGTCTGGGAATATTCAGTTAACCGTATGCCATACAAATCTTACCAGGCTTCTTAGGGTTAAGTCCACCATCACTTCTTGTCTCATAGCTGGGCTAATTGCACAGTCCGGTAGTATCGGTGACTAGGTAGGATGTTATCGAGGCTCAAAAAAATGGGGTTTGCTGACCTGTGCATGACACGGTTGAATCTCATGACGAAAACTCATCTTGTGATAGTTCTGGTAGAAGCACGCATGAATGACTTAACTTATGACCTCCAAGCTGGCCGGCAATCACACAGTAAACTTCTACCTATGGCTGCTGAGAATCAGTTATCTTGTACTTAAGGTCAGACTCCTGAATCCCCCTCACGTTCAATGGCGTGGTGTGTGCACAGTGGATGGGACAGGTTGCTGGGACTACCTGATTTGTTTTGAAAAGATCACCTTTCAGTGTATTCTGTCACTACAGACAGAGTGAAATTGGTCAATGTGTTAAACTGGCCGCCTGCGTTGAATGTATAGGGATAGTCGTGTGCTCGGTAGGAAATTAGTGGCCCGGTTTCATATATTCACTTATTCAGATTTTACAAATAGTTGTTTTGCATCCTAAATTCTGTTGGTAGCGGATGTGAACCTTCTTTACTAAGGCTGGCATGTCCCGTCGAACCACTCACGCAGCAAACATTTCTTCCGACAAGCGTTACTTTCTACATATTACTAAGCCATGATGTGGCTTGCTTGATGAATCCTGATGTTGCACCTTTTATACGCCTTTATTTCCAGCTTTCAAACATTTGTTTGTATGTAACCTTGGTTTCACGTACTTTTCATCGCTCCGCCACTATGTGCTATGTTTGGCCGTGCCTTGGTGAATAGTAGGTAGCGGACTTTCCAATTTAGAAGAATCAACATCAAGGTTTGTCGCTTTCCCCTGTTTGGCTTTTATTATTCTTGTACTTTGAGGTCTTATTATTATCAGACTAGTCTTCACGACCGTTCTGTTTGGTAGGAGTCTGTTTGTATCAGGGTAGGTTTGCGCTTATTATGCTCTCGTAGCACTTTCACCTTAAATTTCTCAGTGCGGGTTTTGGTAGCCCGCATAATTGGGCATGGGGATGTAGAAATTTCTCATTTACTGTTCACAGCAAAACAAGCCTTCGGAATCTCACCAGTGCAAGAATGGTATCAATTCCTGGCTCATTCACCTGCTTTCTAAAAGATGATCCGATCTGTGAAGCGAATGTTGATAGTATATTTGACATTTCCTATACAATCCGGTCTATTGACATGCCGTGGATAATGCTTCCGTTTTTGTTCAAATCAAATGCACGCTCATTATCAGATGACCAGACTGCCTGTTGTGAGCTCCATTCATCCGATCACAGGATTTTCATTCCGAACTGGCCTGAACACACCTCATTAAATTTCTCTCGGAACGGTTAGGCTGTCGGCGAACAAACGATGTTTCAACCATCCCGGGAGGACGCAGTTCATATTCTACTCCATTTCAGTGATTTCTATGGTCACTCACCTCACCTTATTAATTATCGCTGAAACTGCTAGGATTGCCGCTTCTGGAGAGAAGCAGAATTCAGGCCGTTTGTTACATATGCGCACCAAATATAGTACGAATGAAGTTGAATATTTTGGGCGTCGTGTTTAACATGTTATTGATAAACAGATTGGGAATAACACAACGTTTTGAGCAAGTTGTGATACTCTACGTTTCAACCACCTCGGGTGGCCTTCCTCAGGAGTGTTGTAATCGAAATCGATTTCGATGATGAACTTCGCTGGCGTGAGTTCACCACTGCGAAATATTGCATTTCGTTTCAGAATACCAGCTGCACAAGCAGTGATTTCTTCTTAGAACACATCACGAAGGACAGGGGATCACAGTCTCCTAATGGAGAAGACAGCTGCACATGAAGTCTTTCGATAATCACCTTTAGGTGAATAGAACTATAGTTTATTTGAACAAAGTAGATAGAACATGAAAACTGGTAGATGCAAGCATTTCGTATTGACTCATCAGTACCAAACTTACAATAACATGGGTGGGCTTTTTTTAAAACAATCCATTTGAGGGGTGGAAAATCAATAAGCGAGTTAGGATAAGGCATTAAGTCCAGGGAAGGGTCCGGTTCACGAACAGTTGTTTCTGAACACAGAGAGCTGGTTTGAGCCGATTAATTGCAATTGCTCTAGCGAACCGTAAGAATCTCCAGCTGGAATGGCGCAACAGGATTTTTAATGCACAAGATGAATCGGTAGCATGACTGGTGGTCAAGACGTGTCTAGCGACTGAAGAAACAGGCTGTTTATGCGTTTCAGAAACATTACCATTCTCCGGTAACACGGACTTCTGTACCCATTTAGGTAAATGTTCCTTCATTCTGCAGATCAAGCATCTCTCGGTTCTGCCTATGTAACTTTCTCCGCAGTTACATACAAATTGGTAAACACAATGTGAAATGGCGCCGATAGGCTGATCTCCTTTGATTGAAGGCAATGGTAGTTTTTGAGTCCGAGGGATTACATGGAGTTCAGCTGCATTGAATGTTCGTTTAATTGAATTTCTTAATCGCTGTGCTGTTTGCTGCATGACATAATTACTCCTGAAAAGCAGCTCTATGTAGACTCCCTTTTTCTCTACACTGAACACCTTTTCGGATGGTAATTTTTGTCTACTGTGCCCATCTATGAAACTTCTGGTGTAACCATTTGATTGTAGGACAGACGTAATCAGATCTAGTTCCTGCGCGAGGCTGACGGGCGTACAGATTCGCCTTGCTCGTGTGAAGAGGGTATTTACTAGTGCTCGTTTGTGTTGGATCGGCGTGAAGCTGCTAAAGTTTAGGTATCGACCTGACCATGTGGGTTTCCTATACACGGTTCTTCTAACCGAGTCATCTCCCCGACGACTTATTAGGATATCTAGAAATGGCAGGCAGTTGCCGACCTCAAATCCGCAAGTGACCTTTAGATTAGGATAACTATTTAGACGTTGAACCAGGTTATCTATCATGTTTAGATCGATTGAAAATTAAGGTGTCATCGACGTAATGCTTGTAATATGACAAGTCTTCTATCTCCGTAGATAGCTGTTGCTCAATTTTTAGCATGAAAAAGTCTGCTATGATGGGACCTAGTGGACTTACCATGGCTACTCCGTCTATTTGGCGGTAGGACTGTTCAAGGAAACGAAAACTGACATTCTCAGTGCAGAGCATGAACGTTTCCTTCAATATGTCGGTGGGATGTTGCAACGAAGTGTGATTCGTTTCAACGAGCTCACAAACATAGTCAAAAAGCTCATGCAGCGGGACATTTGTGAAAAGAGACTGAACATCTATAGAGCACATCAGTTCATTGGCAAGATTGATTCTGTCCAGGTCACTGATCAATTCAAAGGAATCTTTAATGGAGTATTTCTGACATTCCTGTTTTACTGGGGTTAGAATAGTGACCAACCAGCGTGCTAATTTGTGGTGAGGTGAGTTTGTCATTGCTAAAATTGGCCTAAGTGGCACCCCAGACTTGTGAGTCTTTGGTAGGCCGTTTTTGTGCATTCTTTCTCTGATAACGTAAGCAGTTTCGCTGAGTACAAAGTAGATTTCTACTTTCCGGGATCTGAAACTCCTCGCCTTCCCCGAGGTAAGTGAAACCGGTAGTTACTATTCGACACTGTGTCTGCGTGTATTACTGATGCCATCACTCCATCTTGAAAGCGATAGAAAAATTACTCTACTATACAGGATGCTTATTGCTCTCTGCGATATCATCGCTATCCCCAAGTACGTTCGGGGACCTGGAGACTTCTAAGGTACCGTTGAACTGAATATGAATTTATTTCTATGTATTCATTAGGCAAATGGTTGAACGTTCAGTTAAATCTTCTGAACCCTCTAAAACTGCCAAGGCACCATCTCTGTTTTGTGTGGTGTCCAATCCATCGTGTTGCCACTCCTATTTTTTCTCATGAACCTAATCGCGTGTGTTCTGTCTGAAAACTGAAGATTTAGGTCGTTTCTCTACAAAACTCGCGATCACTGCCCCGAAATCACGTTTATCCCTGCCTATCTTCACTGATTATGATCCATTTCCTATTAGGTTGTAGTAGAGGTATCCATCAGAAAACTGATATGACTCGTTTTCCATTCCTTTTTTCATAAAGTTGACTGGTAATCTCGGCAAGTCACTGCAAACGGAATAATGTATCCGCAAAAACGGGCAAGTTTCTTCCTTAAAGGGAAGAGTTCTAGCGCTGAGTGCGTCTCAATAACTCTGCGGTCGATCGATTAGCAGAAGTTGTTTGAGGCACGTGGAATCTGAGGCTAGGATTGAACTTGCAACCTCCCATTACGGAGGGATGAATGATAATTTCACATGGGGCTGACAGATATTTCTCCTAATTTTATGACCTCACCAAAAAATAGGAGCATTGTTTGACATCAGGCCAATCTAGGGACTTCATACATATTCAGTAGGTGAGAAACCTTGTTTCCTTTCAGCCAAACAGATTAAAACACACTTCACCCGATCCCGGCTGATTATGCATAAAAAATAATGGATATTCTGTTACAGATAAGGAAATTCTGCTGATAAACGACAGTTCACCAACGTCCCAGGAGGCAGTCAGGTTCACACCCTGGCTTACCACATGGAAGCCAACGGATCAAGTGAACGTTTTCATCGGCAGCCAAAACTTCACTGTCCGTTTGCAACAACCCTTCTTGGAAAGAGGTTTCGTGATGCTTCTTTTTCGGGTATCCGAAACGCGTCGAAACCCGACCTCAGCTGGTCTGTGGGAGTCGATCATATCTGCTGAGAGGGCTTATTGTTCCACGAACAACGAGATCCACTGTATCGACTTTTTAAGTTCACTCGTGGAGATGTGAAAAAAACTATGTGCCTCCCAAGAGTTTATCCGTGTATATTTTGTATTCCCCGTTATTGACAGTTATCCGGACTGTGACGCCGATATTTTTTATTCGCATCAGTTTGGTAGTCGTGCGAACAGCTAGTTGTCTAATATTTCACATGGCATGCACCGTCTCACCGGGAATCTAGCTCATTGTCGTTGCTTTTCAATCTATTGGCTGTTCAGAAGACGTTTCTTATGTATGATTGTCGCAATCACAGTTCATCCATAGCTTGCTGGACACCAATGGTGAGTCTGTTTCCTGGAAGCGACCTGCTGACTGAAGCCGCTGAGTTTGCTGACTTATCAACTCCATCAAATCGTTCACCAGTACCGTGGTATTGCGACCCAACCTCGTTATGATTGCTCTGGATCGTTAATTGATCAGTGAGCGTTGCTCAATACCTTCGCAAAAGATCGTGCACCCGTCAGCTCCACTGGTTACGGCACGCATCCTGCCTACCACATGCGACGATTTCAACGGGCCCTGTTAGTCCGCAGAAGGACAGGTTACACCAGCGCACGTCAACCATTGTCCATCAACTTGCGCCGACTTTTGATTTTGTGCTGCCGCCCCCCTAGGACCTGTGCAGTCACCAGACTCAGGTCCGCTCCGCGTAGTCGGACAGTATGAAAACTTTCCGCTGGTGCACAGCGGTGAATGCGAGGTCAGCTCTGTTCACAGACCAAGACCAGCATTTCTCAAGAAACCTGATGCGGGAAGTGATGCGCGACCATTAAGAGCTTTGCCTACTATTGCTTCGCCTGAAGTCAGTACAGGTCCGGCCGCGGTAACTGCTGCGCCTCCAGAACGGACGCGGTCAATGTTTAAGGGAGCCAGTGTTACCTGTATACTATAGCGATATCTGTCGCATACCGTTTTTTGTCGAATTCTCATACCCAGTTGATTTTAGATGGCTTATATGAACGCGGAAACCTGATTTTTTCGAAAACAAAGAAGCGGGTGCGCAGTGGTATCATCTTTTTCCCCCGGTAAGTGCAGTACGTTTAACGTACCGTGGATCAACTATTCATCACGTACGCTGGACGTAAATGAGGTCGTAATTCGTGAGAGGCACATAAAAGCCTGAAATTTCAAAGGGAATCTGAAGGACCACCAAAGAAGGACGTGACGAAGATGAAGATTATACTAGGTATTGAATCCAAACCACCAAGTTTCCTCTATCGCTCCAGAGCCGATTGCAAATCCGCTTTTGCGATCCAGGTTACTGATCTCCAATCATCTGTAGCCGTTTTCCCCCGCCGTCACTCACCGCCAGCAGGAACTGTGTGGCAGGAGTGAACTGAGCCAGTCATATATTTGTCACCGGTTTAAGCCAACCGAAACCAATTTACATATAAAAAATCAATCCTCTGGTTGTCAACAAAGACTTGCCTCTGCGGTGGTCTTATTTTCCATTGTGGAGTTTCGATTGTTATTCATGCCGCTTTTGTTATGAACTTCAGCATACACCTTGCCATTTGACTGAACGCTTAAGGATACCGATTTATGACTTACGCCAAGCGCTCGCTTACTGAACGGTTGAACTACTCTTCCGTCTGACCATTTGCACGTGGACTTTCTGTATCGGATACGTTACCCCTATCCACTGGTTACGTTATTTTCGGCCGGCCGTCTCGGTTGAACAGACATAGGTTAGTGCCAATCGCCCGCCTAAAAATGATGTGACTGTTGCACAACTTCACGCGCTGAGCGGAATGCCAGTCCGTTATGTTGGTTTGAGCAGCTTATAAAGGGGTTATGTTAGATAAGCATCTGTCTCTTTGAGGTTACTCGGGTGGGGTTTATTTCAAAACATTGCACCACATGAATGATTTATGAACAGAAGGTGTTTAACGCCTAGCACAGAGAAAGAAACAACGAACAGCGGCTACCAATAGTATAACGGAATTGAGTTGCAATCCCAGTTCGACGGTGCAAGATTGTAAGCCATTGAGCCATACCCTTCGAATTCCTCGGAAGTTATTTAGAGGTTAAAATATTCCTCCCTTCGGGCGGTCGCCGAGAAAGACATGAAGTCACTTTCTATCATTATATATAAGATTGATGTTTCAATTTAAAAATACCTAACAGAAATCCTAATACAAAATACCTAACGAGGTCAGGGCCTAGACTCATCGAAAGTAAACAATGTTAATGAGACGTTCAACGTTACCATGGACTATTCAAGATGTTCCTAACGTTGTAGATGTTGCAAAGAAACGAAGATGAAGCACAATCTAACCATGGAATGTTTGAGCCGACAGTGTAGAGACCTTATTTGTTTATTGCTGACTGCGTTGAAGTTACAGTTAGCATTTGTACTCTTTCCCCTCCCCACATTTTGTATGATCTTAAACGTTTGTTTAAACGAGTATGGTTGCCGGCATGTCACCCGCGCACTCGAACGTTTCTGCTCCGGTGCCTGCTCGCTTGACATTTTGATGTACCAACGTTCCATCTCGCTCTTCCCTCGTCGATTTTACGTGTCGGCAATATATTTCTCGCCTACTGGTTGCTTTGTTCGTAACTGACCGGCCATAGGCCGTCTGAACTCTACAACAGTCACTCGTTGGAGTTGCAGGAAGAATCGACGCGTGTGTGCGGCGGGGTTCATTCATAATGGTGTCGCGCTGGTGTTTTGCCAAGTCAAACATCTATGTGCAATGTAATCTGATGTAAAAATTGTGCACGATTGACCGAATGAAGTGTAAGACAACGAAAACAACACACTTTCCGAGATGCCCTGCTGGTGAAGTGTCGGTATTACGTCTAGTGATCTAATTAACTGAGTGGTATATAATAGAAGATGCGGTTACACTGGAAAGCCGAAAAAGTCACGAAAAGACTCAAAAGTGTATAATCAAGTGACGCAAAACGCCTATGGATGAGGTGGAGCGACCAAACATAATAGGGAAGCCTGTCATTTTTGCGGAGCGGCAGAAGATGAACCCAGATGACGTCGGATAAATAGTTAAAATAGTTGGCGAAGTTATCGTAATGCCAGCCCATTGCTTTTTGGTTTGACCGCCTAAAATTTACTCAGCATTGTGTTAACGCGCTTCGGAAGTCATAATGAGAAAACGACGAGTCACTCACAAGCGGACTTCAACGCAACAATTAAGGGCAATAGGGAGTTTGGCGTAAGGGAATATTTGACACAACCGTAAGACAACCGCCAAAGAAAGCGAATTTCAACAGAAGCTACAGCCGACCTTCGGAAGCCCAAAACCTTAAGACCGAGTGAGCGGGGTTTCCAACGGTATCAGCTGAAACATTGTTATCTTAGTGAGTGTAGCCCACAATGGTGAAGATGGCGCGGATTCATTGTACGGCCACCAGTAAAGCCGCGATATCCATGCCAACAAACTAACTTTGATGTTAATGGTTTGTGGTTAACTTACATCCACAAAGTAATGTAAACAGGTCCGGTCGTGCTATTAAGGCAACTCCCACGTCTGAGAGATTTCAGGATTTTGGGGACGTCGAAGGTAATCGCATTAGAAAGTGGACACCGTTATAAGTTTGATGTTAGATAAAAAAAGGAAGTAGGGATAGTCTGACGGAGGCCAAATACAATTAACCTATCTCAGATGCTATATTCTTGTACTTTGCCAAGGCTTTGGACTATACCGTACGCGGTCCCCGGAAACACAAACTGGAGGCCTATGGTATCCAGGGATTGGTTCTTCTCTGGATTACATCTTTTCTTGATAATAGAACCTCTAGAACTTTTTTCAGACTCTTTCATTTCTGTGCGAGTTCCTCAATGGTCAGCGCGAAGTCCTGTGTTATTCTTTATCTCCAACAACGTCTTTCTACATACCGATGACCTAAAAATCTGGAATACCGCTGATCCCAATGCACTCCGGATTGATCGTGACGGGCTGGTCGGTCGATCAGGGTCACCCACTAAACGACAATAACTACGCGTATGTGTCACTCGATGGAGATTGTGGCAGTGCCTTCGTGATCCATAGTCCATCCAGCACGGATCTGAAGAAAGATCTGAGCATTTGGTTGTCGTCTAATTCATCCTTCACGTACCACCGCGGTAAAGGAGGAATTTAATGATCTTATGATGATTGAGCGCACTTTCTTTCACATGGAAAGAAGCGTTTGAACGGTTTGCGAGGTTTACATAAGACCGCTCATAGAATGTGCCAACCGGGTCGTGTAAACCGGCCTGAAGAATGATATATTAGCTATTGGGCGTGTCCAGCTCGCGGCCACCAAACTAGTCGCGGGCCTAAGAAATGTCGCAAGCGAGACACCACTTGAAACACCTGACTTGTGTCTACTTGAATTTCGACGACTCCACGGTGGTTTGATTCACACACACTTTTGCTTTAAAGTAGGTCTCATAGGGCAGTTCTTTATTGTAGCAACTGTCGGCAGCCGGGGAGGACATATCAGGAAGCTTTTCAAGCTTTGTCTTCAAAACTTCCTCACGCAGCAGTTCTCCTATAGAGTTATTAAACTTTGGGGCGGCCTACTTTCTTGGGTTACTAGCAACGCTTCTGGAGATATCTTCAAAGCATTTCTTAAGTCCCACTTCACATAGGATTCATTATGCATGTAATCACACACTCTTTTTGATGTTTACTGTAATCCCCAAAGCGGTGGTACGCCCTGTTCTCAGTGGTTGCCTTTTAGACCAAAACAGGCCGCTTTGCAATGATTAAGAAAGATCGACTAGATCCGGTAACCTTGAACTTCTGTCTCGACCTCGGGTATCAATCGCTGAATCGCTGTATGCATTGATACGCGGCGGATCACCATTACAGGCTTCCCTATTCATTTTGTTACCAGCCTTGTGCAGTTAATACGTAACACTTTCTTTCATGAGATTAATTTGAAAACTGGAAGGTATAATCAGATCTAGTCTAGAAATCAATTTGTCTATTACTGACCTTACTTGTTTGTTTTAAATACTCGTATTGATCACTTTGCGTGCATTTAATTTACGTCGTAAAGTGTGAGATTAATCCTGGTATGACGGCTTCTCCTGAACACGTGGATGACAGGCTCCCGGGTAAGATTAATTTTCGCGTCCTCTCAGTTCATGTGGTTCACAGTATCTCGTCTCGTCGGCAGTATACTTTCCATGCTTGACTGCGCGCGTTTAAGCTTTATTATTTGCTCGCTGTGTATGAAGCACGTACTTGCGTACTGTCTGCCGCATACTGCTATTATGGTAATCATTTGTACGACATATTCTGGTCCTATTCATTTCTAACGTATTCTGGTGTCTGGTCCATTGAAGATCTAAGTGTTATCCATAATATGCATCCACAAAGTGGACAACAGAAGCTAACCCCTGCGTATTTGGTTGTACTTCCGGTGGCCGTGTTGAAATTTTGCTGTGTGCTGTTGACAAGTTTCAAATCCATACGTTGGGACATTACGAACCTACTGTTTTAAACGATTCCACACGTTCCTAGGTTGGATGTCTGCTCCAACACTGTCGCTTCGGAATATTGGATAAGCTTACCTGCATCGTTTTTGCTCAGTGAAACCACCGATTGAGACGGTGAACACGGTACCGTCGCGGTCCTGCTGTAACTGGTGTGCACAGGCCATACTAACGAGCCATGCCTGTGATCCTAAAACACGACCTGCAGTTTTCAACGCTGTCCCATTGCCTGCTATTCTCCAGCGCATCTCTAAATTGCACATGAAGTGGGACCACCTCGGCTATCATCGAGTGGCTCTTGAACTGGTGTAAAATTGGCTAATGGATAGGTTCTATTGATGGAAAGTAGCAAGAAATGCTGTGAGTTGAGCGCCCTTCGTTTAGTACCTTGATTCCATCATTGTGCTCAGCTTCCGTAAATTAGTGAGTGATTGCAAGTCAAGATTGTCACATCTGTCCTTCTTTTGGGTGGTGCCAGTTTGGGTGTGTGGCTTTTAACTATTCTCTAGCGATTACTGTTTGCATGGTGCATCGAAGACCCGTATAAATTTTCATTATACGGTAGTGACGCCCTCAACGTTCACCTCCATGTTGCTTGTAGTTTAGACACTGTCAGTTTATCCAAGTTTATCCTGCAACACCCGAGCAAACGGGGGTTGGCATCAACAGCCGTGCATCTGCATATTAATATTTTTCACTGAGAGCTATGTAGTCGTATCAATCAATGTGTAGTGTATATAATGACTTGATATCTTGATCACTTACGTATGTACATTAGTCGGTTCGTCCTCTTTATACGAAAGTTAATTCATTTTACATACATGCATGTATGCATGCATGTAGCTTTAAAGAATCGAAGTGATGAGCGTAAAACTACTTACCAATGATTCTATAAAACTGACATTCCTTTAACAAACCCGAAAGGTTTAACTTGTTTGGGTTCTCTTTGGGCGTATGAAGTAGGCTTTTGAAAGGAGAGCTTGTGCGCCTTCGTGCGATTGCACATCGCGACCACATGAAACGATGTTCTGCTATCAGGTGTTTAGCGGTCTATGTAACCGAGGTTCAGTTAATTTTCCTTCGACTACTACCAGGTTAGTTTATTGACAAGCGCATATACACCCGTAAATGTGTCGCGGTCCAATTATTCGGCTAATCCTCTGTTTCCGGTCGTCGTTATTATCATTATGGACAACCACACATCAGTGGTTGTCATTGATGCTGTACCACGACACAACCGTAACAAAAGTCGAACCATGTACAGAAACAAAACAGGTAAACGCAGGGGAGAGCTAGGAACCTGACAACCAAAAATAGCCACGTCGGTATTCAAAGGAGCCTACATCTTGCAGACAAACAATCGTGCCATAAGTGAAAGTGGGGCGTCATCAGCAAGACAGCTTCCTCACGGTTTTCATCGTTCCGCATTGTTAGGTGCATTCGCTTCACAGACAACGCGACCAAACAACAACTTTCCTATCTTTGTGGTTAGTTAACCGCCATCTCCCCTGAATTCTCCAGCCACCGACTCTGTGAGTTATGAGGGTCCCGGCTCGTGAGACGAACCTAGTCCACAGTGGCTAACCCCTCGGTGAACGATTTCATCTCTCTACTCCAGGTCATCATCTGTCCACCTCGCATCTCACGACAGTCGGTTGCAGTGTCGACAGAGTGCTCAGTGTAGCAAGCGACTAGCTGGCATCCTTAATACATGATCTAACCATCTAAGTCCGTGCAGATGTAAGGAGTAAGTAGAACTCGATTGATAATCGCTACCAAATATCCCTTTCCTAACCTCCTCGTTGCTTACCGAGTGATACCACTTGCCACGAGCAGTTGAACGCGGAGGTCGGTGGTCAAAAACCCGAAGATGATTCACTTCTAATCTGAGCGGTCAAGTTTCTCAGCTGTTGGGTAACGCGGTCTTCACAATGTTACTGATTCTTGTGTCCATTTGGAGACTCACAATCTGAACACGCCTGCTAGAAATACATTTTTTAATTGGTACACTAACAAGTTAGTTTTTGGTGGTTTAAATTTTTTTGCTCCATGTTTCGAAAGTGCATACAGTTGACTAACCGCAGTAGATTCTTGTATTCGACGGTGTTCAACAAGTACTTGGTTGATTTGGCATGAACTTGGTGACTTCACGCCCAACACAAAATCCTCTTCAGATCAGACAAGCCAGTTACTAACTTGGTGTCATTTAACTTAGGCTAGACGTACGCAGCTGACCGAAGCAGGTTGCAGGCCATGGGCCAAGTGTACATGGACAGGAGGCAATGTCGGATTCGAGTTGCCAATTACAACGGATCGGGGACACGTGAAAAGCTTGTCGAGAATGTGATCGATAATCTGTCAGATAGGTAAATCAGTGGATCAGCTTTTTTTGAGAAAGTAGATAGGGGGAATGACAATCTTG
This sequence comes from Paragonimus westermani, assembly GCA_008508345.1. NCBI lineage: Eukaryota > Metazoa > Platyhelminthes > Trematoda > Plagiorchiida > Troglotrematidae > Paragonimus > Paragonimus westermani. The sequence continues at coordinate 32,895 of QNGE01001742.1, forward strand.
GTGTTTTAAGATTGTCGTGTCAGTTGCAAATGTAAGTACTGACTGATGTGTGCTTCAGTGTTTCGGCAGGCGAATTGGCTAGCTGTGGGAGCATTATTGTGTGCAGTGTCGTTAACGTTAGTAACCGACAGTGGACCTATGTTGAAAGAAGAAAAATGTGCTCTAACTAGAGGACATCTAGCAGACCAGGGGTAATCGGTGGTGACAACAAACGTTGGTACAGTAGTATGCTTGACATTGAGTTATCCTCTCATCGTTGTCCTTGATCACCATTGATCCGTATAATGAGTTATGTTCGCGTGTTTCGAGTGCTCATACATTCGGAGTAAGGCTTAAATGGAGGTGGTCAAATGGTTCGAAGAACTTCACAGCGTCAGATGGTTCTGGTTAAGAAAGATCAATCGCGATGTACTTCCCGTTGAATCCTAGAACCAACACTACTGAACCCTAGTTTTCGATAATTCACTATCAGGTCGATACAACTGTGTAAGCTCCATTAGGTTCAAACAGTGTAAAAACACTAAGTAAATTGCAAAAAGTAGATTACCCTCGGTTTATATCAAACTACAAAATTACGGACAACTATTATGAGGTCTTACACATGACCACTTCGCAGATTTGGGTATACAGCCGTAGATGAGAATGGTGGCTAGTAATACCGCCACGGCAACTGCAAAGCTTTTACAAATTTATGGGCAAAAACTGGATAACAGCCGAATCAGCAGTAACCAACACCCGTTATCTGACCAGTTCGATGTGGCTGACTATTATCCTATGGACTACACGGAAGCTTGGCTGTGGTCAACTCGGTGACCACTCATTCATTCATGATGGCCGTGAGCTTGACTAGTAGGTACTGTGGCTCGAGCCGCCGTTTACCCCAATGATGACATGGAATAACCTAAAGTAAAAGTAGATAAAACAAGGCTTAGCAGAACTAGAAAACTTACGAATGTAGGCGCGCCATTGACTACTGCAGGTTGCCACCTCGGATGATGGCTCCAACCAGCGATTTGAGGGATCATGAGTACCCCAGCCTGGTAGGCGACACCTACTTATCCTATTCGACGAAGCGGTCAGAGCCCTCATTTCATGACTGCGTTGCTTGACCACTACCAGGAACTCTGCGATTTAATTATTGGTCATTGTCGCCTGGGGGGTGAGACGACTGCTCTGTTGATGGTTGCAGGTCATGCTGGATAATGTTCTGTGATCTTATCGCCTGACCTACCTATTCCTCCATGTAACAGCAAAAGAATCAGTATATACTCAGTCGATAGAGAACAAAATATGTTCTCCAAGCTCACTTTCGGCAGTAAAGATGTGGACCCACCACATACTGTTGCCACGGGAATGTGCATCTTAGAACCTACTAGAACAGATGGTTCCTTATATTTGTCACAGTGTTACCGGAACAGCAGGCACGTTAATGAAGATATTCTCCTTCTGCGGCGGCCGGATCTTGCCGTAATACAATACGTAATACAATCCGAGCAGCCGTTTCCCATTGACATAGTAAGTTCTTTGTTTCTAAGACAATGCCCAGTGCGCCATTCTCATTGCTCTACTGGCAAGGCGTCGAATGAATATCGGTTTCCGTCTAAACAACCCCAAACTTGACCGGCCCACATTGTTCCGCGATGGGCAACACCGTAATGTTCCTTTTTGACGTATTTTCGGGTTTTCATCTGGGGAATAGTGTTATTGTGGTTTTGTTTTCTCAATTAACTATGAAGTAGAATTGCGCTGGATTGAATACTTAAGAATCAGTTGAAAAATCGTGTTCAAATTTGCCACGTTGGCTGTGCGGGCGTCATTGTTAGTGAATTGGTTCGCATTGTTGCGCTAGTCCCTTCGTTGTTTGACATGGCACCTATAAAAAAACTGTCCCCAAATGTCCGGTTGGCTTGTAGGTCTTACCTAAACGACTCATGCTAGTCACGTATGAACCGATTGCTGTTCTACTGCGCAATTCGCCTGTCTTTTACGCAAGAAGCGCGTGTCAACCTTGTTGCCGCTAAAGTGACTACGCCGGAATTTTGTGACATCTGACACAAGCTGTTGGTGTTCTACCCACGCACGTTTTCACGTATTTTTTAAACTTCAAACGTACGTAGTTGTTGGATCTGATTAGTTATCTGGAACAGTTCCTCGTCATTGCTTTTTGCTTTGTGTTCTGTATGCTTGGATGTGCCTTCAGTAGGTGTTCGTTTGCAGACCACACACGATGATTCGTACGCCATTGACAGCTGTTGAATTACCTTTATTTCCATAATCCTGGTCATTAGTTCTTGGCCGTTCGCGGCGAAAGCTATCCTCGTGGTTGTAAATGGAACTCTCCTTACATGATGTTTAAAAGCAATCGATAGGCACTTGGTCACAGCCACTAACTGTGCTGTACTAAGAAGCTGTTTAACGTTACTGGCTTATCTACACTGACCAGCACAACAGATTCGGATTAGAACGACGCTGTTTACAGTTGTTTCCGTCACAACACATTCAGGAAACACTACAGTGATGTCTTAACTTCGTCGAACTTATGTGCACATGTTACCACCGGTTTGCAAAAGATAGCTATCATAGTTTAAAAGATCAAGCGACCTCTACATTCCCATTAGTAAACACACCCGAGGATCTGAAGCGCTCTTTGACCATCTATCTGTTGATGCCTGACACACGAAGTTGAATTATATTGCTTCGTTTGCCTAACGTGTGCATCGCTTTCCACAGGTGTAAAATACCAATTTGATAATGACGGGGCTTGTGTCTACGTTCACTCACGATGGTGGCAACATGGCCTATCTAGGTTGTTGCATTGGTGTTGATGGGTGTGAATGAGACGATCACCAGTCGTAATTCAAATGTCAGAATTACACCACCAACCCACACCACTTTTGACAACAAAAAGACGAGTGCTCTCTCCATTCGTGCATTCTGTCTTCCTACATGGTCACGAAAACCGGCCTACTTGAGCGGATGGTGTTCGCCAGTTGTCCATTCCAACAGTTGATGTTTTGCACACGATTGCTCATGTGTGACAGGAGCATAATTTAACTTGAGCATCTGAGCATCTTTGTGCTTAATGTGGTGTCTGATCATCAGTTTCGTTCACTCTGACACGCTGCTCGTATTCCACTACATTTTTGTTTCATCGATCTTTATTTGAGGTTTCCGGAGTCAGTCAAAGAGGCGGTATGACTGTCAGGTAGACATGACACTGAGGCATTAGGCGACTTAAGTCAAAGGTTGCCTCTTTCGACTCAGTGCGTCTCTCCGATTTGGGACACCACCATCGGGAACATTTATAGCGCTAGCTGCTACCGGCTACAGCACGAAGTAAATGCACTTGTGTAGATGCATGTTGCGTCGACGCTGGTCGTTGATGCATGCACGCTGTTGATTGCGGTGCGCTGCTCTGTCGGATATCTTTCTGAAGACTGGCGATTTGAGTGCTCATAGTCGGATAGGTGGTATTTGTTCGGGTTACACAGAGGACCTGTAAAGAAATGATTTCCTCACTGATTGAAATAGACTTAGATTTGGCATCAGGAGAGAAAGTGCGCCAAGGGTTAGCGTTAAGACTTTCTGCTGGGTCGTTCAACTTGGGATTGTATTCTGTCCTTCTGCTAATCACCACTCTTTTGTCCTGTAGGATGCGCTTAACTCCTTGGGTATAGAGTATGATTCGCGGTCCGAAAGAGTATTAGTATTTCCAGCATACTAATCAGTTGTATTTATTTCGGGAGTGGAGGACAAGGATATTTTGAAAACGGCATTCATTGGTTTGAAAGGATGTCCATTGGGTGTTTTGTAAATTGCCGGTTTCACTTCGATGCAAACTGCATAACTGGATATAGTCTTCACATAGTCCGGACCACTTACTCAAAGTCGAACGACTCCAGGGTGACACGAGAAATAATGTGGATCATTCAGCTGAATGTTACTTAACGGTGTCTTAGTATATCCACGAGACATCAGCAACTTCGTTATTCTTACTGTAGCAAGGGTACTCGATCCACTAGCATTGAATATTGTCATTTTATGTTTTCTCGTAGTGATTCTTGTCGTACCTACAGATACTGGATCTTCCTTCCTGTGACTACTTGGCGAGACTTTCCAAGCAACTGGTAGCTCCATTTTATGGTGGCCTCGATGACCACAGACCTTATCACTGCTGAATGATGTTGCCCACTAACTGTTGGTATTCCAGAGAAAACGACCGATGCGCCATTTCTTGTGGGTGTAGCAGCAATGACAGAATCTGAAGCTTCTAAGACGAATGTTTCTGCATTACCTGCTCCCAAGATGAGTTATTCTTTATTCAAAACTGTATAATTCTGCTACGGAATTCTGTAGGCAAGATGTTTTGTCTCTAACTAGTGACTGCATTTTATCGTTACATACAGACTGCTTAGCTATTGAGCCTCCAAACCTCGAGAAGGTCGCAAATTCCATAACGGCTGAAACCTATCTGGTTCTGTCAGCCCTTGATAAATCCAGTTTCACTTGAGTCTGACATGTTTAATAGCGACTGTTTCCTCCCGGTATACTGTTAATATGTATTTTTTTTATCGACTTTATGGAATTGTACTGTTCTTCATTCCCTCCACAAGCAGCAACTTCATCCAATTAATCGGAAATAGCAGGGAACTGCGCTAATCTATCTGATAATTCTTACAAAGCATAACGCGCCATTACTCACTGATGGGAGTACGGTAAGGAGATCGTCACACATTTCAAACGTGGTGAACGCCTTATCCTTATCCTTGATTGGTACTTGGTGCCTGGCGCTCTTTAAGTCTAGTACTGAAAACAACTGTTTCACGAATTTTCCGATTTAGATATGTATCTAGAAACGGGGTCGTTCACAGTTTGCTTGCGATCGATACCCGTTCCATGCTTCCGTCGTTCGTTGGTTATTACTGACCTAATATTTTAAACCCCGTCTGACTGTATACGACTCGCGAATTACGATACTGAAAAGAAAGACAACAGTCCACCAATAACGCATGTGTTCACTGAAACTTTCGATTGGACAAGACTGGTGAAAATATGGCTATGCTTATATACATTTATGACCTTCGGTGTCACACGAAGGCAGGAACACAGTCATATGAACAAAATGTCCGCATCTCATGGATGACATAAGATACGTCAAATCTGACTTCGGGTTCTTTTTTGGTTAGGTTTGCCCTACCCTTACCAGTTATGACTACTGAAATTTTGGTTCACCAGGATGAGTTGGATGACCCAGTGCATCCTTTGAAGAGATTTTCAACTTCGAACATTACATAACATTCATCTGAGACGGAATTTCGTGGTTTTTTAACGGTCATTGTGCAGTCTGACTAAAGATTAGTGAGAAGCGTACAGTGACATGATCTAACAATGAAAAAATTTCGCCGTCACCTTTAAACGACATAGCTAATTTTTTGTGCAGACGCGAATTTGTGTCCTGTGGCGACCGGTATCTTTGTGGTGCAAATTTACGTAACGGTGATCGTATGTGTGGACTACTGGACGAATGGAAACCATAGTTATGGGGCTCCGTGCACGTTTTACCTTAAAACCTTGCCTTTGAGCGACAGAACCAGAATTGTGGTTGCCAGAACTACCAGTGTCTACCAAAGCTTACTGGGATTATCCATCAACAATTTTTCACAACTGTATTGAGCAGACACTGAGTCCGCGGTATTAGTCGACAGACTTTGTGGTAGTGTTCTTTTTCACGGAAAGTTTTGCAAAGCGCATCCTTAACAGAGTGCTTGATTTGGGAATATCTTGTATTACTGCATAAGCAGCACCATTCGCTCACTGCTGCGTATGTTCATTCATGTTCTAGGGGTTCAGTCCTTCGACGGATCTAGGTTAGAAATTAGCGCAGAATGTAGAAATTCGTATGGACAAGAATAGTCGAACCGTTGATAGGCCGTATTCAGAGATCACGCCTGTTTGGAAGCGGTCTCCAAATCGAGTTGTCTATTTTACAGAAGGCCGTCGTGTACTGCTGGTTTGCATTCCATTGATAGACGCATCACGTATTCTATCATTTTAATCTTATTTAGTTGAGATGGACTTGAGGGTGCGATCTTTCGTCAACGATTTGAAAGCCTGAAGGAACTTTCGCCCGCTTGTTTACAAATAAGTGATAAATGCTGGGTATAGTCTTGGGTTTTACATGGTTTTCAAAGAGTACTAAGCGCATCTTCATCTTTGTCCATTCAACCACATATTCGTAGACAACGCATATGGTGTAAGTGAGAACATTAGGTTTATCTCAGTCTATTGCTAAGGATTTCGTGACCCACTTTCTGGATGTACGAAACCGGTGGTTCAAATTTTCGAAGGTGTTTGACTTCTGCACTCAGCATTGAAACGTTCGGGAAGCACAGTCTTGGCCATTATAAAACATAATTTTGTTTATTGGGTATTCGCTAGGCGTGCATTTGATAAAAATGTTACAACTGCTCCTCGTATATGGGTTCTGCTCTTTTTATAATCACAGTAAAGATACTGAAACGAGAGGATAAGAATGCATAAGTTGACGATGTAAACGATAGTCAGAAGTGTGCGCATCACAACGACGGTCGACTGCTACACGCGCGTTCATGTCATCCCTGTGATTAGACCACGTTTTCAAACTACGGTACAAAATAGATCGCTTACGTGCATTAAGCACCTTTCCTTTCAGCGACTATTGGGCGCCTTCACGATGCCGCGTCCAGTACTTTCACTGGTATCTTGTGAACAATATTACAAGGTGACGAGCTTGTACTAAGGTAGGTGAATCGGTACAACGTCACAGGTGAACTGCCTGTAACGAAAAAGTGGAGCTGGGAACGCCCAATTTTGGAGTTGCATTTCGAAGATGCGAAACATTCTCTGCACATCGGCTAGGCCATCCAACCTGTTAAGCTTGACCTGCGAACTTTCCACAGGGGAGGGGGCTGAACGAAACAGTTGTTCCTCATCTTCCGTGTCAGTCGGCCTACTATCGGGGAAAAACTACACGAAGGCCGTTGGGGTGGTCGGACACGTGTTTGTTTTTGCTAGATCTAAAACAAGACGGGCGAGATGGGGCACCGCGGTGAACGCCACATGAAGTGATGACCAAACTCAACGGTTGCTCGTGATCTGTCATCTTGTCTGCGGAGCGAATAATCAGTTATCTTACTGGGTTCACATTTACTTCGGAGGCGGCTCCAGAAAACATGAGGCCGAACAGGAAGCAGCCTTTGGGTCTGCGAGAGTGCTAATGTTCCAAGATCACTTACAAGGTAAAATGTGATCATCAACATGATCATCATCATAACAGCCATGAGCCTGACCAAAGGTGCTGTGGCTCGGGCCGCCGCTCATCTCAACAGTAACGTGGAATATCTTAGAAGGAAACATTACTACGAAGGTCAACAAATATTAAAGACTAAGCGGAAGAACTAGAAATGGTATGGATACAGGTACGCCATTGACTGCGACACATCGCCATCTCGGATAGCGTCTCTAACCAGCGGTTTGAGTGATCACGAGGACCCCAGCCAGGCAGGCGATGCCTGCCCACTTTGCTCAATGGAGCAGTCAAGGTCTTCATATTTCGTGACCACGTTGTTACTCGACCACCACGCGGTTTTACCCAACTGTTGGTGGCCTCAGTATATAATGCCCGGTACGGTAAACGCTCAGCTGGCATGCGGAGCACGTGACCCAACCATTGCAAGCTGTGCAACGTAGTTAGTTGACCAATTGATCGCGCATCCCGAACGTTCCGGAATACGCGCCGGCGAACTGCCACATTGCTCACGCGATCAGTCCACTTAATGTGGGCCAATTGACGCAGACAACGATGGTCAAACACAGCAAGCCTGATGATATCTTTCTTGTGAACAGGTCACATTTCCGAATCATACAGCAAAATGGAACGCACACAGGCCTTATATACCCTTCCTTTCAGCGACAACCGAACGTCTTTTCGACGCCACAGATGACGCAGTTTGGCAAAGGCAGCTCGTGCCTTTGCTATCCTCGCTGATATCTCATCAGCAATATTACAGGCTGACGAGATAGTGCTACCTAAGTATGTGAAACTGTCCACAGTCTCAAGCGGATTACCTGCAATGAAGAAAGTAGGGGTGGAAATGCCCCAGTCTTGAAGCAGCACTTTGCACTTTGAAGGTGCGAAGTGCATTCCATACAGACCAGCCCGGTCACTCACCTTGTTCAGCATGGTCTGCATGTCTTCGGCAGAGGGGCTAAGTAAGACAATGTCGTCCGCATACTCCAGGTCGGTCAATCTAGCGCCAGGAAGAAGCTCAACACCAAGCCCACTGGATTCACGAAGCGCACCCTCCAGAATGTCGTCCATAACAAAATTGAACAGGAAGGGGGAAATCGGACACCCCTGACGAACACCACTAGAAGTGATGAACGCTCGAGACAGTTGTCCATAAACTCTCACTCTGCTTGCAGAGTGAGCGTACAGCGATCTCAATAGATTCACGTATTTCTCTGGTACTCCCTTGCGAAGGAGACAGCTCCAATGCGTTCACGGTAGGATCGGAATCCTGCCTGTGCCTCGCTAATATGGTTTTCTGTGACTTCGGTAAGTTTGCGTAATTTGAAACCATCGGTTAATTTGGACGCGATGTAGACGAGCCTGGTACCCCTGTGTTTGTAACGGGTTCGGCTCCTATCTTACAAATTGGAGCAACTACCGATAAGCCCCAATCACAGGGCATCTCTCCATCCGTAACCTCTTGACGAAGGACCCTCGGTTCTACCACTAATCTCGTTTCAACATTGGAACCGACTTGAGAGGACGTATGAAGCTGTTGCCTTGCAGTTTGATAGTTATGCTCCAAAGCCGCACTTATGTCCGATGTGATAACTGACCATTCAGGACCGGTCGTGTATGTGGTTTAGGTCAGCCGGATCGTTTCTAACACTGATCAGTCCATCTGTCAGGCCGACGCAACTGGCTGATGATAAGTGAACTAACGAGAAGTGGGCGGCCAACATAACCGGGACAGGGAGAGTGGTGCCCTGCTAGCTCCAAACAAAAAATTGATTGTATCTCTTTCGATCGTTCGACTAGGTGGTGCTCTCCCTGTGTGCAGTTTTTTTGCTCGATTGCGTAGAAGTCCTCGTCAATCATTGTCATATGAAGGGCCAGGAGGAATCGAGCGACGCTCGTCCATAAGGTGCGTCATCGTGATAGATGCTTTCCTGTCGCTATTACACAGGCTGTTTTGGACATACTTTCTCCAAATAACGTTTACAACGACAATGACTGGCTCCCGGTGTTAGTTTGACTCTAATCTGACACCGACTACTTTGTTCGTTAGTGCCACCTGGTAGGTGTTCCCACTTCATCGCTGCAATGTTTGAGGGTCATTTCACGTTTGTGAGCACATGACCTCCGAGCAGACGACTACGAAACAAGCGCAAACAACAGCATAATTTGAATCCAGGTGGTTACTCCAAATCGCACAAGTCTAACAGATTGAGGCCATCTGTAACTGACTGCCATACATGTTTGTGCCCACGGCCGAGACACTGGGCAGTATAGTTCACCTGATTTTTGCTGTGTTGATACATGGTACTCGAACTGTAATGACCACGGGATGCACGTAACTGCAACAGTCCTATCACCACCAATGTCCTTCCCTCAGACGCCATACACCACCCGGCCGCTCCTCTTGCGAAGGGCTACTGCTTATGTGCACTCAAACCGTATGCCAATACGACAGTGTTTAAATGTCCGGTCCGTTTTTTACTGAGATTCAGTCGACTGAGCAATGTTCTTATTTGTAACTCAGTGCAACCCCCACTCTAGTTTATTCGCAATAGTCGGCTTCGGTGTCATCTGAGGCCCTAACGGAAGAAAGTTTGGATCAACCGTCGTTTGAGTATTTTCAAGTGAATATTAGCTCTAGTGTGGTAGGTTTGCTTTTCGGGGACGCAACACACACCAAACTACAGACTTTTGACGCTCACTAGGATAGCTTGCTGCGCTATCTTTTCGATAGTACGGAGATTAAAGTGAACCACTGCTTATCAGTCTTATTTGTTTTGGAAGGCATTTGTTAGCTGTAAACAGAGATACGGCTAGAAAATTGAATGTGAAATAGTACGGGAGATCGATAATTATTGAAAACCGTCGCTTTCATGCGAACAGTAGCCTCTCCGATGGAGTTGTCTTGAGTAACACCACGTTGAGTCCCTAACTCAAGTGTCTGACTCAATAGACAATCGCTTTTTTGGCGGACTCCAAGCGGAGGTGGTGAACCACAAGTGTGACTCGTCGGGTAGCAAAAGGCTTGCTTAGCTCGGGGACTGAATAAAACAATAATACCTGTTTTTGGTAACTGCCAAGCTCAGCAGATATATTTAAATCCGAATGAGGCATTTTGACTATGCTTAGTTTTTAGACCGTTTTGGGTACCACGCCGACGACCCCATAGCCGTTGGACGCATGAAGTATACTTTGGAGGAACCTCCTAATCACCGCCTTTAGTCGGAGAGGAAAATACCTCATATTTTAAGTGTACTAACTTCTCTGTTCGTCTGGGTTTTTGGTACTACACTGGCTCCTGTACCAGGCTTTTTGTATATATTCATGTAGACGCTGTACATGCCATACGATTGACAATAAATTAGCGCGAATATGTCGAATATTTAGTGAGTAAAATTCTCTGGAAAGTCATGTAGGACGCTGAATTGTTTCTCCATTTATATGTTGGTTATCCCTGTTTTGGTTACATGAGTGGAATGATATAAAACGTGAAAGAAAGAGGGTTTTAAATCACCTCATTAATGTGAGAAAACACCGGTTAAACTGCACACTATGACCCAGTGTATTATCTAGATGATTTGGTGCATTTTTGAAGTCCGAGTGTCGCATAGAGGTTGACTGCTAGCACTACCTGAATTGTGTTTACGCACGTCTGCCTTAATGTGACTTTCAGTTTCATAACGCACAAAGGGACTAACCTATGCCACTAATTTGTACAGGACGTCTAGCTTAGCATCTTTAGAGCTTCTGCCTTAGTTGGTATTGATAACATACTCTGTTCTATTCTGCTGCCTTTACCTGGTGGTGGTACTGCGCTTTGCTGTCTAGGACTTCCGTTTTGCTAAGTACGACCGTAGCATATAGGCCGAGGGGGAGCAGTTAACGTAAGGACAGTTACACCCAGTGTTGTATGTCACACTACTGATTGCGTCGGAGGAGGGTTAGAAATGGTGCGGCCAAACAAAATACTCCGTTCGCTTAATGGTGGACCACGACCATCTGCGTATTATCCAACACAGTCGAACCACTGTGTAATTAAAAAAACCTGTGTGACTTTGAATGCCTCTACTGCGTGCAGCAATGAGCAGTGTCAAATACGTCCAATACACTGTCCTTCGGCCAGGTAAGCATTCTACTACCAAGTGAATGAGGTTCTCGAGTCGTTGACTCCCAGTAATGTTCTACAAGGTAACCCCATCTTCTATTGTTTCGTAAGCCAGAATTTCGAGTTTGAGCCTCAGAGTGAGGGTCCCTTAAGTTAACCCCTTCTGTGGCATAGATGATTGTGGGATATTAAGTTATCATTGCTCTGGTGGATCGGTTCGCTCATTTTTAGCTTCATCTGTTTCTAGTTTTCATCTCTTCAGCCTAAGACAACTGGCAAACTGACGATTTTAATATCCGTACTCCCAGAGGTATATGCTGACAAGCACTGTCGAGTTTGGGGCCGGATGTGTACCGTCTTCACACTGTGCATTCACAATTCCCCGTTGTCATTCATTTGAGTTCACCCGTAAATAATTTCATGGATCAGTGGTTCTTTCTCAAAGCCTCAGGTGGTGAAGGAGTCGAATGCCAATCAGACTGAAGGGATCGCACTGAGCTTTAAGACAGGAGAGCCTACTCATCTGGTTCCTAATGAGTGGTCGCTTGTATGCTGCCAGATTTTGTTTCGGTCAGTCTACACATGCTGCAACGTACAATAGTTCAGGTGCTGTCAAAATTGCCTTCTACGATACTTTCTTGGGTATCTTGGGACCGACTGAGCATTCGGGCGTCGTTGTTTCTACGGGTGGTGTGAACGTGCAACTTGATTGTATTATTCTAGAAAGGTAGCAGATGGCTGCTTTTTTCCGTGTCCGGGCGCGTTGCACTGACATTGACGATCAGCTGATATAATAATTTGCATCTCAGGGGTTCTATTTATCCTCTTGCGCATTTCCATGCGAGTGACAGCAGTGCATCACGTGGAAAACAATATGTGCAACGCAGCCATGGACGCAAGTAGGTTATGTTACCTTCGACAACTTTACTAATGATTGGAATATACTGTTGTTTGTGCTCGCTCCGTTTTATCGTTTGCTCAGAGCTCCCGTGCTCGCAAGCAAAATATTTCGAGTCGAGCAACGGGTGTGTGCGAAAAGTAGCCAGTTTTGAGTGTTCAGGTTCCTCACCACCTCCTTTTTATTTTCTCCTATACGGGGTTTGCTTTTTTCTTCATGGTTGTATGACAGTTGTGCATCAGTGTGAACCACTGATGTATTACTGCCTGTGATGACGACGGTGCTGAATAGTAAACTTCCCAGGTCAAAATCGTTAGTTGATCATAACGTGCACTGTACGGAGTATTCATCAGTGAACTTCTTGTGCAGAGGTCTGTTCCAGAGTAGCGCCACAGATACAAAAGTGGATTTCAGCTGCTTCAACGGAACTTGTAAATCAACGTCCACTGATCTCCCCAACCCCGAACAAGACAGGGACCTATGTGCAATAAAACAAATTTACGTGAAACCAACTTAAGAATCGTGGTACTTACTTGGCGTAGAAAGCCAAATAGGTGCAGAAGACGTTTATGAAAAAATAACCATACGCTACTTCCCCTGGTTCGTGTTTGCACTTGCCGTCGATACGGCTTTAGTGAAAAGATGGTTGACGAATTTACGGCTTGTTGTGACGACTTGAACCAATTGACCACTTTGAGGGCTAATAATGTTTGAAATGAAATGAAGCTTCCGGTCCAGACCTTTTTCAGCTCTTCAAAGGTGGTAATGACAGAGGTCTGAGCTGAACACACTCGTTGCGTATAGGAGACCGAAAAAGTGTCTCGTGGTTGGTGTTTATCATCAGTCATTCCCATCTTCAAGAAGGGTGTCAGGATGTCATGTGGTAACCACAGTGGTGCTAGCCTTGTGGCTACCGCCTCCATGTTACTAACGAGTCCGATAATATAGTGACTTTTGAGGCAGAGAATTAGACGAAAAGAATAAACAGGCTTCCGGTCTGGTTTCTTATGTGTCGGCATTACTTTCACCCTCCAACAGACACAAACAATGACTCTTTTTGCCAATCAATAGTTGTGATATTTTCGGACATATAGGCTTCTCTTGATTCAGCCGCCGATATACTCTCAGGCTCTTTCTATTGCGGGGAGTCCCATTGATGTATCAACTTGTTAACATCATTGTCAACCGGCTGTAAGTAAAAACTGCACATTTATGGGTGGTTATCTTGAGCGTCCTTCGCTTCAAGTGGCGTTTAAAATTGAGTTTGGTCCCCCTTCTCTTCAACTGTAATGGACAATATTCTGGGACACGAAGGCTTTAAGATTAAGCGAAAGATGCATCCGGACTCGATGTTTGACCACCGTTGTCTCCACCATTTACTCTGTATCAGATTGGCCGACCGTACGAGCATTGCGGCAAGTTCGCTACCGATAACCGAGACACTAAAAATACATGGCGTTTGCCGGTTGTGTCAGGAACTCCGTATGACAACACAGCGCCTGCCGGGCCGTGCGCTGTTCATTGCGGCTGATGGTTGTTGGAAAAAATCGAGGGATGATCAGGCAATGACGTGGGCACTGGTTGCAAAGCTTTGGCTGCCTCGTTGTGGAAATTTGACAGGCGTTTGCGAAAGTCTACACCGCTGATTAGAAACGCTCTCGGATATGGCAACGTGTGTCAGCAAGTGGCGAGTCTATATCCGCAAGGGTGACTTTTTTCATGACACTTGCCTTTCGTCTTGTTCTTTTCTTTTTTCTTCCTCTATGTACTGTACCCAATTACGATTATTACCTCTTGGATTTCTGTTAGAACCAGCGGCGACCAGAACGACAACGCTCACGGATACTGCTCACCGGGAGTAGTTCCACGCCTTCGTACTATCAGTCTACCAGGACGGTTTCCAGGGGTCTGTCAACAACGAAGTTGATTATGAACAAGGCGTTCAGTCAGTCTCGTATAGGGACCACTTGCAGTGCTAAAGGAAGGGATTGATAGTCCACTTAATGATACGACTCTGGTTTAAGCCTGGTTGTAGTGTGCCTTGTGTATGTCGATGCACACCGAATTAAGTTACCACTAGGATAGTAACCATATTTCACTCTGCTTATTCACACAAAATCGAATCATGTGACTTGGCCACATGGGTGCGTATTTGTCTCTGTCCGTCACTGACCTGAACTCACAACTAAGGTAAATCATTTCAAACTTTCGGGAAGTGGAACCTTTCGGACAATTGACCTCAAATGCGATAAAGGTGGATATAAGAGGCAAAACATGCTTGGGTCAGAGTGGCTGGAATGTTGGAAGTAGACTCCTGAAACACGTAGCTGGTTGAGAGGATCGACTGTTCCTAAGGAGTACTTCCATCACTCCGTCTATCGCTGCGCCACTGCTGCGTAGGCGTGGACATGTACATACGCCGCGATGGAGTTGAAGTCCTAAGTACATGAAATGCACTTGCTCAAGAAGCATTCCAATTTCAACTGAAATTCGTAAGAGTACTGGATTGGGCTATGCAGAGCTATGTAGCGTGGTCTTATGTCTGGTCACTTTGAGATTTGGTTTGTTGCGTCGACCCTGGTAGGCAAGCTTCCCTAGGGAAGGGCGACCGAGGTACCACACGTACAGTCAGCGTTCTGGATAAATGAGTGGAAACGCCACTGGGTTAGAGCATCCAGTACCTTGTATATGAATAGAGATGGAAAAGTCCTGCTCCTTTTTTACATTAATACTGTGTAGGGTATGAAAGAGATGGAGTTCTCTGATACTGTTAATGTGAAAAAAGTTAAAATATGTTATGCGCAATACCTCGGCGCACTTTTCAGAATGTTTGATAGGTTTTTGAAGTCGTCCGTGTATGACATGATGGTATGTTTGTCAACAGGTGCTCCACTGTAAGTACAAGTCTTAAATCTTTGGCTTTATTCTTTAAGAAATCCTCCATTATAATAAGTCTGGTGATCCTGTCGGTCATTCTGATGCAGATGCGCATCTTTGTCATGGCACCGCCACTTCACATAGCCCAACATAGTATGGTTTTCATCAGTGGAGTAAAGTTTGTCCTGCAGTGCGGTATTTGACCGGATTCCCCGAATACCGGTCGAATCAATTTAATTGGCTTCAAACGAATCTGCAAGGTTCTAATTGGCCTTCTTTGAGAATATGATAGGGCACCCGGGTCTCATCAGATCTCTACTGATCTTGTTGCGATCAATTTTCGGCGACTGTTTTTGCGGTTCATGCATCAGCCGTTGCATTACAACCTTCCTGACTCCCATCATAGTGAGTTTTGAACCACTGATCTCCGGGCGTCGTAACATGAAGAGGTTTCGACCTTTTCTGGTCACACTAAAGTTCCGTCCGTATGGTTTGTTCAGTGCAGGAACAAAATGGTAAGCTGAAACATATTAGCAAATGATAAGCATCTCTTACCCAGATTTCATTGTGTGGAGCTTTTCATTTATCCTACAGATGAAGTACCGTCGGGGAGCTTTGCAGTGAAGTCAGCTAATGATGCCCTTCAAACATTTGGGTTGGCTATTTGCGAAAGTGTTAAACGAGCATGTACGCTGCATGTCATCACGTGTTTTGGTAGTGTGAAAACATGACGCCTCTGAAATCCAGCATGCTCATCAATATTCCATCGCTCTTTGCCCAATGCCGACTCTCATAGCGCAACTTTTCTTTTGGGGCACTGAACTGCAGCCTAGTACCTTAGTTTGTCCGCAACATCACTCTTTTCGTTACAAAACCATAGTCAGCCATTTTATCGTGGACCACTTTTTAGACTTTCTACGTACCGGTCAAGTGCATCCAGTTTCAGTCATGCATAGTTACACAGTGGTTTCATTTCACAACGTTAACGAGCCACCGTTTCAAAATTAACCTTATGTATATGTATGTATATCTGTCTTCCTGTTTTCCTTTCAATTCAGCAGCACATCCTGAATCTCATTTTCAAAGTGGTGAAGAAGCCTTATCGCACTTGGACGACGTCATTGAATTCGTCGTTTCTGAAGCCATTGACTATGCGGACAAGCCTCCCGAAGAAAGAACCCTTCCAAAACTTACACGCAAAGCACCCCCTCCACCTGCTCGCCCGCGTAATTCCATGGTAATAGGCAACTTAAATCAAATGCGACCCGATATGGCTGCAAATGGCATCAACCGCATGCCCATTCTTGGGGCTAGTGCTCAGTTTCAGCAGAAGTTACACACCCAGCTGCCCACCATGGTACCTTTCAATGCTAGTCCCCAGCAACAGCAACAATTGCTCATGCAGTATAATGGACAGTATCAAGCCCAGCCTGCGCACTCTCAGCAGCAACAACAATATGCTCAAGCCGCTCATTTTCAGGCCTTGCAAAATCAACAGGCTCAGTATCAAGCAGCTAATGCTGCAGCCCTGGCCCAAATGCAACAGCTACAACGACAACAACTTCAGGTGAGTAATGAACCCGCTCTGCTCAGGTTCTGTGCGCTCCCGGTCACATTGTTAGATGCATGACTTGCTCGTTGTGTTCTCGGTTTGTAAAAGGCAAATTAGGAGGTGGGATAAGAAACATTCACATGAAAGATAACACTTTAAAATTCAGTTGCTATGAGATGCACCAGCCGATTCGAGAAATTCGGTTGTGGACTATAACCAGTAGTTGATGAATGGTGCACTGTACATTTCAAACGGTGAAAAATCCTTTTGTTTTGTGCTTTTAGTGAACTGTGTGCGCTTATCAGATAGCTCGTTGCTGGGCGTCTCCTCCTCTGGTCAACAGTCTCCACCAGGTGACCGGATTGAGGGTCGCTAACTGTTTCGTTCGATTTGTTCCTTAACGACCTGTTTATCACAGCTTTCTGTTGCACCAAGGGAATAAGATTTGACTGAGTATTAGCAGTTGGATTACTGATGAGTAGTCGGGGTTTTGGTTTATTTTCAAGTTGACCACCACTCACATTTGATCGCAGTCTTCGCATCCAGATAGACTTCCCAGCCAGCCACTTTCGAAAAGAAGCACTAGACTCGAGTTTCGCTCTCATTAGAGCTCGTCAGTAGTGCATATCCTTGCCAAGCGAGAGTGGTTGATCGTTCAGATTTGATAATTCGGTCGTGCCTAATGTGAGGTCAATGGCGCAGTCCCCGACTACTCATCAGTAATCATCAAATCTGAACGGTTCAA